>VMDO01021084.1:0-36146 GCA_007922755.1 Pedetes capensis
TTTTTAGTATTTGTCTTTATTTCTCTTAGCATGCTTATAACCATGACTCTGAACTCCGACTCAGAGATTTCTAGAATTTGTGAGTCGTTTATGTTATCTGTAAAGCCTTCAGCTCCATCCTGTCCCCTTGTGGTTTTTGTCGTTTTATTTGATTTTCCCATATCGGGGTCCGGGAAACAGAATTTGCCAGGCCGACTCCAGGCGGGTAAGGGTTAGGGAGGCGATAGATTCCGTTTCTCTTCTCTGATGTGTCTGGGATCCGGATATATGTGTGCCCAAATTTCTGTGGAGTTCGCGCTCGTAGGCCTGACCCGCCGCAGCAGAAGGGAGGGGAGCCAGGGGCGGGGTGTGCCGCGGAGAAAGAGCTCCCCAGCTCCACAAGTTCGAAATCTCTCCGCAGCACAGTGGGGTGATTTGGGCTCACCTCTGATGTGACTGGGGTCCGGATATATGTGTGCCCAAATTTCTATGGAGTTCACGCTCGTAGGCCTGACCCGCCGCAGCAGAAGGGAGGGGAACCCATATTTAGATTTCTTAACTGCTGCTTCCGTGGGTGTTGACTATAGAGCCAAGTGAAAAAAAAAATCTTAGACAACCTCAATCTTTTCTCCATTTATCTTGATGTTGCTTACTGACTGAGTTGAAGGATTTTTGTTTTTTGGATGTTGAGGCGCAATCCATACTGAAGGCTGTATTCTTTGCTCTTCATCAGTAAATGTTCTAAATCCTCTTCACACTCAAGAAGCAGAGTTGGGTCATCTGCATAAAGTAGGTTGTTAATGAGTCTTCCTCAAATCCTGATGTCATGTTCTTCTTCATAAAATTCAGCTTCTCGAATTATTTTCTCAGCATAGAAATTGAAGAAATATTGTGAAAGGATACCTTTCTCCACTTTGAACCAAGCGGTGTCTCCTTGTTCTGTTTGAACAACTGCCTCCTGGTCCATGTTCAGATTTCTCATAAGTCCAAATAAGTGCTCTGGTATTTCTGTTTTTGGTAATATTATCCATAATGTTTTGTGACCCACATAGTTAAATGACTTTGCAAAGTCAATAAAACATAGACATTGTTCTGGTATTCTCTGCTTTCAGCCAATATCCATCTGATGTCAGCAATGATGTCCCTGGAAATTTCCTCTTCTGAATGTGGCTTGACTTTCTAGCAATTTCCTGTCAATGTACTGCTGTAGGCACTTTTAAATGGCCTTTAGCAAAATTTTACTTGCATGTGATATTAATGATATGGTTTGGTAATTTCTACATTCAATTGTATCCCTTTTCTTAAGAATAGGCACAAATATGGATTTCTTCCAGTCAGTTAGCCAGGTAGATATTTTCCAAATCTATTGGCATAAACAAGTGAGCTTCTCCAGTGCTGCATCTATTTGTTAAAACATCTCAATTGATATTCCATCAATTCCTGGAGTCTTGATTTTCACTAATGCCTTCAAGGCAACTTCCATTTCATCCTTCAGTACCATTGGTTATTGATCATATTCAACATCTTAAAATGGTTCGTCATCCACCAATTCTTTTTGGTATAATGACTCTGTATTCCTTATATTTTCTTTTGATGTTTCTTGTATCACTTAATATTTCCCTATACAATCCTTCACTATTGCCACTGGAGGCTTGAATTTTTTCTTCAGTTATTTAAGCCTAAGAAAAATGGAGAATAGTCTTCTCTTTCAGTTTTTTATCTCTAGCTCTCTGTACATGTTATTATATATATATGATTTTCTCCTCTCAAACTGCCATTTGAAATATTTTTGTTTAATCCTTTAACTTTATTGTTTCTTCATTATACTTTAGCTACTCACTGAAAGCTATGCCATGGATATTACAGATACCAGCAGGGTTACCCAGGGTGGACAGGTTTCAGTTGAACTTCCAGATAAGACAGACTAGGGAGAAGGATCCAGCAGGCCACTCCTCAAACAATTATCCAATCATAACCCTATGATTAACAGAGAAACACTTTCAGATATAGTGCTGAAAAATGATCCTCCCCAGGTTGGAAGACACTCAAGGAATGACTGAGGAAGAGTTGCTTCCTTAAAGTAGAGTCATCCTTAATGATGGGAATGGAGTAAAGCCTCAGAGACCTCCACTTGCTGATGCAGCACAACTCAAAGTGAGGAGGAACAACTCTAAATATCCATTAATAATTGGAATGTGGAATTTACATAGTATGAATCTAAGAAAGTTAAAATCATCAAAAGGGAAATTGAATGCATAAACATCGACATTCTTGGCATCATTGAGCTAAAATGGACTGGTATTGACCATTCTGAATTAGGTAATCATATGGTCTACTATGCCAAAAATGACATCTTAAGGAGAAATAAGGTTGCATTCATCATCATAAAAGACATTTCAAGGTCTGTTCTGAAGTACAATGATGTCAGTGATAGAATAATATCCATTCTCCTACAAGGAAGACCAGTTAATATGACTACTATTTAAATTTATGCACCCATTACTACAGCCACACATGAAGATAGGGAAGATCTTCACCAGCTTCTGCCATCTGAAATTGATCAAACATGCAATCAGGATGTACTGATAATTACTAGTAATTGAAATGGAAAGGTTGGAAACAAAGAAGACTCAGTATTTGGAAAATATAGCCATTGTGCCAGAAATGATGCTAGACATTGCATGATAGAATTTTGTCAGATGAATGACTTTTTCTATGCAAATACATTTTCCACCAACATAAACAGTGATTATACACATAGAATTCACCATATGGAACATACAGGAACCAAACTGACTACATTAATGGAAAGAGACTATGGAAAACAAGAACAAGACCAATTGCTGATTGTGGATCAGACCATCAACTGCTCATATGCAAGTTCAAACTGAAACTGATGAAAATTAGAACAAGTGTATGAGAACCAATGTATGACCCTGAGTATATCCCACCTTAGTTTGTGGACCACCTCAAGAACAGATTTGATGCATTAGACAATAATGGTAGAAGACCAGATGAGTTGTGGCATGACATCAAAGACATCATTCATGAGGAAAGCAGAAAGTTATTTAAAATTCAGGAAAAAAGAAAAGACCAAAATGCACATCAAAAGGGACTCTGAAACTCATCCTTGAACACAAAAATTCAGAAGGGAAGACACTCAGTGATAGAATGTGTTGGTTGCCTCATCACTAAAACTGAAAAACAAATTTTATAGAGTCCATAGTACTGAAAATTCAAGTAATTTAAATACATAGGTGGACACCAAGAAAGATAATTCTGTTGTGTAAAATTGAGTGTAGAACAGAGAAAATGAAGGAAGAAGTGTAATAATTTTAGAATCACTTACAGTTCAGAAAATAAAAGAAACAAACTAAAAATATAAGTTTAATAACAACATTTACCACTGGTAAACAAGTATGCTGTTGGTGTTAGGTTCTGTTGAGTTGGGTCAGATTAAGAGTGACCGTCATAGAGTTTTTAATGTCTGATTGTTTTGGGATTGCCTCAGTAGTGGACTGCCATATCCTTCTCCTGTTTTTGCAGTGCTTGGGATTGAACCCACATCCTCAGAAAGTGCGGAGTAGCACTCTTCCAACCAAGCTAAACCCCAGCTCAGAAAAAAGTGTAGCCATTCCTAAATATAAGGACTCCATAAAGAAATCAAAGACAGGAAAGAGATCATATTATAAATGGCATAAAAGTTATAAATATGCATTGGAAACCAAGACACAGCAGCCAGGGCAATAATATAAATGAGCTAAATGAGCTACATTCACATGTTAAAGAAAAATAATTTTAATGGATAATTACATAAATCAAAGTTATTACAAAAATTTCACATAAAATATATGCAATTATACCAGATAAATGCTAATAAAAACAAAGCAGGAGTTCATAATGTTACTAAGCAGTCTGGTGGAATGCAGGCTACAAACACAATAGATAAGACAAAGAAAAAATTGTAATGCTAGCAGGTGAAATTCAAATGTTGAGTATGAGAATATATCATGCACCAGAAAATATAAAAAGAATATTTAAAAAACAAAACTATAGAAAATACATGGAGAATTAGAACACTAGTATTATGCCTGTAGCCATACCACCATGGCATTTGATCCCGTCAGATCTTGGAAGCTAAGCAGGGTCAGGCCTGGTTAGTACTTGGATGGGAGACCACCTGGGAACAGCAGGTGCTGTAGACTTGGAAGAAGGAACTGGCAGCCCACTCCCAAAAACCAATCAGCCATTGCAAACCTTATGAATAGCAGAGAAGCACTAACAATACTCTTTTGCCTATTGTATGTAGGGTCACTGTGATTTGGACACTGATTCAAAGGCATCAAACAACAGCAATAACAATAACTAGTCTTATAAGATTTAAATATATTTTCTCCATCTGACAAATTAAAGCATGGTAGTCAGTCTTCTGTTGCTGTGACAAAACACCTGAGAAAATCAACTTAAAAGGAAGAAAGACTTATTCTGGCTCATGGATTCAGAGGTTTCAGTTCAGGTTACATGGCTTTTTGTATGGGAGTATGTGGCTGTCCAGCTACTGACTTCATGTAGGCTGGGAAGCACAGAGAAAGAGAGAGAGAGAGGAAGGGGCCAAGATCCTGATATCCTCTTCAAGGGCATGCCCTTGATGACCTCATTTCTTTCTGTAGGCCCCACATCTTAAAGGTTCCTCTACCTCTTAATAGCACCACAGGCTGGGGACCAAGCCTTTATCGCATGTGCTTTTGGGAGGCACTCCAAATCCAAACTATAGCTAATTGTTGTTGCCTGGTGGCAAGGAGTTGAGTCTAACTCATAGTAACTCTATGTACAACAGAATAAAACACTCTCTAACACTGCCATGCCGGACACTCTGCTATTTATAGGGTTTTGAACAGTTGATTGTTTTGAGAGTGGATTGCCAGGTCCTTCTCCCTCACCTGCAGCACTTGGTATTCTCAGGTTGTCTCCCATCTATGGATTAACCGGGATGTCCTTGCTTAGCTTCCAAGATCAGGCAGGATTGGATGCCAGGATGCTATGGCTGCAGACCTATAGGTTATAAGAAAGTAAAATTAAGGCTATAGAAAATGTAATAAGAAGGCCAAGTATGTTGGCACATTCCTGTAATCCAAGGAACTCAGGAGGTGAAGGCAGGATTTCCAGAAATCATGATCTCCAGGACAGAGGCAGCCTGCATGACTTAGCAAGACCCTGTATTAACATAAATAAATAAATAGGATGAGTTGCAGCCCAGTGGTAGAGCACTTGCTATGTATGTGTGAGGCTCTGGATTCAACCTCTAAGCTCTGCAAACAAACAATCAAAAAAAAAAAAAAGATATTTTAAATAAATATGATCCACGCATCCAATCAGCTATTTGTGCTGGTACCTCTAAATGTCTCCATTACTCTTCACTTCCTGGTCTGCAGGGCTCTTCCTGTAAACCCCATCACCAAGTGCAGACAGAGTCTGTAGCCAATCCAATGTGGCATAGTGACAGGAGGTCGCTTCTTTGATTACATTACAGTATATGAGATGGGTTGACAGGTAGGAGCAGGGAGTCTTGTTGGTTTGAACTAAGTGTCCATGCTAGGACACCTGGCAAGGCCCTGGAGGAGGCTGCACCATCTTGGGACAACCCCTTAGCCCTGGGGCACCCTCCAGCCAAGAGCAAACAAAATGTCCCTGTGCTCAGTCCTGCCACTGCCAAAAATGAATTCTTCTAACAATCTAAATGAGCTCAGCAGTGGACTCTTCCCCAGGAAAGGCTCCCAGTGAGAGCATAGCTCAGCTGCCACCTGATGACAGCCCAGAGAGGCTGAGCAGAAGCTCAGGTGGGCCACCCCTGACTCCGGCTGACCACAGAAACTGGGAGGGAGAAAGTGTGAATGATTTTAAACCACTGATGCTCTGCTCTAGAGAAATCCAAAGCTCGCATACTTCTTATTTATACATGCAAAATAGAGTACATACCATTTAATTTTAAGTGCTGATGCAATATCTAAGCAAACTGAATTTATAATAGGCCATAAATAAATTTCAAAAAATAATTGTGGAATAATTATCTAATCAAAATGTAATAGAGCTAGAAATGAAAGCCCAGTGCCCATAAAACTTGGACTCTGATTTCTACAGTGTCCACAACTCAAAAATTTTCAAGTTTAAAGTTAAAGAGGTTGAGTGCCATGGCATGCTTGGAATCCCAGCAACTCAGGAGGCTGAAACAGGAAGATGGTGAGTTTGATGCCACAGGCAGCCTGCACAACTTATTGACACCCTGTCTCAAAACAAAAAATAAAAAAGAGGCTAGAAGGGGTGGCTCAGTGGTAGAGCACTTGCCTAGCATAAGCAAGTCCCTGGGTTCAATCCCCTAGTACCACAAAATATTAAGTAACTAATTAATTAATTGAATTTACAAATAAAGATACAAAATTAAAAAGGGACTGGAATTGTGGCTTAATGGTACAGCACATGCTTAGCACGTACAAGCCCCATGTTCAACCCCCAAGCACTGCAAAAACAAAACAAAACAAAACAAATAAAAAAGCTGGAAACAAAATAAAACAAAAACAAAACAAAAAGTACCTTTTATGAATAAAAAAAACTTTCTAAAATACTTCTGGTCAAAGTAGAAACTCAAGCTAGGTTGCAAATTTTTGAAAATCATAAACAAGTATAATTTGCTGTAGGAATGGAAGTGATGAAAGTATGATTACATATTAGGAAATCTATTCATATAATTTAGCATATTAACAGAGCTACAAAACAAAAATATGATCATTTCCATGGATGCTCAAAAGACACTGAGAAAATTTATTACTCATTTTTTTTCATTTAAAACACCTATGTAGATAAGGTAGTAAAAAAGAAGACCCCAGGTTTAATAGTAACAAAACTCTTTAATAGTTAGTAACCTACTTAGTAGAAAATGTGCAAAAACTACATTAAAATTTCTTTAAAATACTCTTCAAATGATATGACCTAAATAAATGAAAAGTTACAGCATGGTTTTGAGTAGGAGACTCCAATGTTGTAAATATATCAGTTCTCTCTAAATATATGCATATGCTTTCTTAGTTTTATTTTAATTGCTGTTAATGTTAGGTGCTGTTGGTCAGGGTCAAACTCATAGTGACCCTATGTACAACAGGAGAAACACTATTGTCAGTGCTTCTCTGCTATTCATAGGGTTTTCAATGGCAGATTGTTTTGGGGATTGGATTGCCAGGACCTTCTTCCAAGCCTAAGTGTTCTCAGGTGGTCTTCTATCCAAGTACTAACCAGGCCCAACCCTGCGTAGCTTCCAAAATCTGACTGGATCCAACCCCACAGTGCTACAGCTGCAGGCTTTATTTTAATAGACATGTAATAATTGTGCAAACTTATAGGATACGATATGATTTTTGGATACTTATATCCATTGTGTAATGATCAAATCAGAGTAATTAGCCATTCTTTTACCTCAAAAATTGGAGAAGGACATGGCAATCCACTCCCGAGTCTATCCCATAACAATCAGCCACTGAAAACCCTATGAGGGTCGCCATGAGTCAGACAACACTCGATGGCACCTAACAACAACATTACCTCAAATATTTATTGTTTTTTTGGGGTGAAACATTCAAAATCTGGTCTTTTAGCTATCTTGAAATATATGTTGCTGTTGTTGTTGTTGTTGTTGTTGTTGTTGTTGTTGTTGTTGTTAGGGCTGTCAAGTTGGGTCCCACTCCTAGGGTTTTCAATGGCTAGTTGTTTTGGGATTGCTTCAGGAATGGATTGCCATGTCTTTCTCCTGTTTTTTGCAGTGTTAGGAATCAAACCTGGGTCTTCACAGAGTGCAGAGCAGTGCTCTACCAACTAAGCTAAACACCAGCCCCTTGAAATATATAGCACATTATTGACTCTAGTCACTATAGCAGTCTCCCAAAAATATCACTAGTGATGTTTATATAATTTGACAAACTAGTTCTAAAATTCATATGGAAAAATTGACAAAAGTAACCAAGTAAACCCCGAGAAGGAAGAACTATGAAAAGAAGTCTGTTTTCTACTTCTCTTAGGCCTTAAAGCATTTATAATTAACTCAGCATGATTTTGTTATGTCACAAGCAGGTTAACACTAAGGGAACAGTTTCATGTTTTAAAACAAACCCAAATACATATGGGAATTTAATACATAATAAAAGCAAGATCTTCAATCACTACAAGCAATAGTGAGTTTTCATATAAGTGGTATAGAAACAATAGGAAAGACAGTAGAAAAAAGTTAAAAATACATCCACAGACCACATCAAACAAGATAAACTCCAATAGGTCAATGATTCAAACGTGAAGGAAAAAATAATTTGAACTATCAAAGTACATATATTCAAAAAGAGCCTGTGAGTAGGAAAGTTTTTTTTCAATAACTGTGATTCAAAATGCAAAAACCATAAAGTTAAAAAGGTGATAAAAACTGAATAAATTCAATAATTCTCAAAGTGAAAAGAAGGATGAAGAACTGGGAAAACTATTTGTCACTTCTGTCATAGTTAAAGGATTAATATACAAAGAACTCAAAGAAATTGAGAAATAAACTTACCAGAGTAGACCTATGGGCAATGGACATGACTAGAAAATACAAGAAAAAATATAAATGGCTTATTAAACACATGAAAATCATTCTCAACCTTACTAATTGAAAGAGAAATGCAAATAAAACAACACCAAGATACCATTTTTCATCACTCAGATTCATAGAAAAAACCAACAATTTGGTAACACGGAGTGTTGGAGAGGCTGTGGTAGAAATAAGTCCTCTCATGTACTGAGTGGGTTGTAAATTGTTATAAGCATTATGAAGAAAAGTTTGCAGTATCTACTAAAATTATATGTGCATGTACCATAGTACATACTAAATAACCACTTCGGGGAGTTTATTAAAAATATACTTCCAGCCGGGCGCAGTGGCGCAGGCCTGGAATCCCATTGACTTGGGAGGCAGAGGCAGGAAGCAGAGGCAAGTTCAAGACCAGAGGCAGTCTGCGTAATTTAATGAGATCCTGTTTCAAAAAGTAAAAACAAATAAAAAAAGAAAAGAAAAGAAAAGAAAAAAAAGGGCTGGGGGTGCTGATCAGTGGTCCAGCACATGCAAAGCATGCAAGCATGAGGCCCTGGGTTCAACACCCCCGGAAAAAAAATATCATATATATATATACACACATACATACACACACACATACTTTCTACTTGTGATGTGTGCATAAGATCACTCATTGCAGCATTGTTTGTAAGAGCAAAACATGGAAACCAACCTGGTGTATACCAAGAGGGTTTGGTTAAATAAATTACAGTAAACAAACTCGAAAGAGAAATCTCTTTTGATTATGATGCAGAATGGTCTCCCAAGTAATGTCAGCTAAAAAGAAACAAGGAAGAACAGAACAGTACATAAAGTGTGCTGCCATTTATGGAAAAGAAGAAGAGCAGAGGACAGTGGAAGAGGGGTCAGTATATTTCTACCATTTGTATAAATACTTCAGGAAGGATCCGGCCTGCCAGATCAAACACAGGGCACTCAGTTAAGTTTCAATCTAAGATAAACAATGGCATTTTGTTTGTTTTTGGTATATGTATATCCCAGGAAGTATTGGGACATTACTTCTACTAAAAATGTATTAATTGTTTATCTGAAATTTAAACGTCAACAGGAGACCCAAGTGTTTATTTATGGAATCTGTCCATGCTGGGGGGGATGGGCAGGATGCATGGGTGCCTCAGGACAATGCTGCGCTGCGAGGCTGCAGAGGATGGTGCGCTCATGGGCAGACGCTGGATAGGCTGGACCAGGACGTTTTCCTCGATGTTTTATACTATTTGACTATTAAACCATGTAACTTTACTGCCTTTCAGTATAATATGAATAAATAAAACTAAATATGAGTAAAGCTAACACTCATTTAAGTGGACTACTAGCAACCATGTGTCATCAATTGAGATTTCTCTTTTATATTGTTTATAGTGAAACCAGACCCCGTACATTACCTTATAATTTGAAAAATATAAATGTCTACAATTCAGTTAAAGCTGAAACATTCTGTGATTTTTACATTTTTAAAGTGTTCTGAGTCCTCCTAGGCTTCTTGTTGCCCCATTTTACAGTAAAAAAAAGAAAAAGGAAAAAAAGAAAAAAGAAAAAGCAAAAGCTAACATCTGAGGTTTGGGATAGAGAATAAAAATGTCATGAAGTATTATTCTTGAGAAAGCAGGCTCAGCCAGGTTTTTGAAATCTTCCCAAATCTACTCAGCCTTTTGACAGCTTCTCAGATAACTCCAATGGCCAGGCAGACATGTTGCTATAGCAAGCACCAGGTGGGGAAAAATCAAAGGGGAGTGTGACAGGGGACCTGTTAATGTGACAAGGCTCAGATCAACACCTGGTGGGCACACACTCATACATACACACTCACACACACGCTCATGCACACACACTCACACTCATACACTCACACACACACTCACAGATCCATGTGCCCAGAGCCAAGGTATCAAAGGAATCCAGGATTTTCTTAAGGGCTAGAAATATGAGTTCCTGTTTTAATATAATAAATATAAATTACTCAAGTGATGGGGTAGAGGTCTCTCTTTAAATGACATTATGAAATGAACACAATGAATGATTAACTTTTTGACAAGAATATCTCCATTGTGTTATTAACTTTAAATGTTACTTTTGTAGATAGGAACTCTGACAAAATTGCAGGCCCCTTAACTGGTAAATATGTACATAATTTAAAGCTTTTTATTTTTTATTTTTTGGTTTGTTTGTTTGTTTGTTTGTTTGCAGTGCTGGAGATTGATCTCAGGGCCCTACACATGCTAGGCAAAGGCTAAACCACTGAGTGAAAACCCAGTCTTTTTTTTTTTTTTTAATCTTAGTAAATGACTTAATTTAGGAGTTTATATAATATGAATCAGAAGAGCGATTTTAGGAGGAAAATGATTTCTGAAGCTATCATTACTTGACAAAACAGTTGGGCAGTCACGGCAAGAGCTTTTCATTGTTTGTCATATTGAAAATGGGGTTTATGAAAAACTCTTCAGCCATAGCCTAATCAGCTGAGAGAGTCCCACCCTCCAACCTTATGCCAGCTGGCTCATGTAACCACAGATTTTTTTTGGCAAATGGTCAAATACAACACACATTTTAAGCAGCTGGATTAACCTAACAGCTCTTAGGAGAGCCCTTTCATCTGTTTTACAGAGATAGAAGGCTGCTATTTAACTACAGTCTAACTGGAAAATGCATACACATTTATTCTCAATGAATAGGATTATACCACAAACATGTAACTTTGAAATTCTAAATAAAAATTGATATTAAAAGTAAAATCTCATAAGCTTACAATTTTCTTTTCTATGTGTATATTTTACTTTATTTTATTTTTAAATCTTTGGTTATATAATTGCTTTTGAATCCCAAGCAAAAAGCAAGTTTCCCTTAGTGACTATTCTTTAAAGTAAAAATCAAAATAACAACAAAACATAGAATTAGACACTTCTATAATAAAACACTGGAATTTGTAGCTTAGCATGCAGTTGGGTTTTTTTTGTTTTGTTTTGTTTTTTTTCTTCTGAGTTTTTAATCAAAACAGTATTGGTCTTTCTTACAATTTCACAGTCTCCTCATGATATTTGCAATGTTCTAAATGAGAACCACATGCCTTCCCTAACCTATTTAACAGTGGCAGCCAGATGTTTGAACAAATTATGAAGGACAGCTCTACCAGTTTATCCCAATAGTTCAGCGTAAGACTGACCATTTACCAGCTCTCACCTCTGTCCTCACCTCAACTTGCTGGCAAAAAATAAAAAGAGTCTACATTTAGGGACATACATGACTCCAACTAATTATTTTCACCAATGTTAAATGGTGACACACATTTTGAGAAGTGGAAAAAAATACCTTGAAAAATATTTATAGGGTTCAGATGAATCATAAAAACTTGTCTCTGGGTTACAACTGTACTAATGTCAGGATGAATTCACAATAGGTTTATTGTCAGCCTCAGTTGTAATTTCTCAGTGGATATTCTTTCGATTCTGCAAGTTTAATAATGGATTCTTTAATGTTAAAAAACTTATACTGTCAGAGGTAAGCAGGGCAAATAAAACAGATTAGACCTTATCTTTGGAAGCAAATGTTCAAGGTCACTAACTCAATAGGTAACATACCTGCATCACTATTCCTTTCTACATATTGAGGACTAAGTTTACTTGCAAATGGAATTAAGTATAACTAGTTACTGATTACTGCTTTGGGGAAATCACATATATAAGGTATATTTTTATAATAAGCACAGAAGCAAATACCTTCATGCCAATGCAGTAAACTAAACCTCTTGCAATAATTTCAGAGTAAAATACAGCCACCAAAACATGGAGCTACTCAAAGAATGAAGAGGGACAGAAAACGTAATTAAATATAACATCTCACTTAATTTAAATTTTAAAAATATTTTTAGATGAGAAGCAGGCATGATGGCACTCACCAGTAATTCCAGCATGCAAGAGAATGAGGCAGGAGGATCAGGAGTTCCAAGCCAGCCTGGCTATATAGCAAGACTCTGTTTCAAAACAAAAAACATGCAAAAAAATCTTTAAATGATAATCAATTCTTTAAAGCAAGTAAAATAAGATGATATGGTTTTTATACACAATGTAGAAGTCAATCATATATCACAGGTCATAACATGTAAGGGAAAATGTGACAAATGAAAGTTGCACCTGATGGATAAAATTTTTGAAAGTAATATGAAGATCTAAAACGCTAACAAGATAGGATAGGAAGCTGAAAATATTGAAAGAGAATATAAGAAAAAAAGATAAAGACTAATGAAATCAATAGAAAAGAAATGGTAAGATAGTAAATTTAAATCTAACCATAAACAGGCTGGGGTTTGGCTTACTTGGTAGTACGATTCTGTGTTCTCTGAGGCCCTGGGTTCGATACGTAGCAACAAGAAAATGTGAGAAGGACATAGCAATCCACTCCTGAAGCAATCCTGAAACAATCGGCCATCAGCCTATGAATAGTAGAGAAGCACTTACACAGCCCTATGAATAGCAAAGAAACACTGACATAGTACCAAACATGGCACAGTGTCAGGGAGTTTTTTGTTCTGTTGTATACAGTGTCGCTGTGAGTCAAACCAGACTCAATGGCACCTAACAACAATATACTGATAAACAGTAAATGTAGATAGTAAGACCAAAATTAAAAAGAAGAGGTGAATAAACTGAATTAAAAAGACAAGTTCTAACTATAAACTTTTTATAGGAAATTTTAAGCTAGACATCATGGTACACAACTGTAATCCCAGTGACTTGGGAGGCTGAGGCAGGATCATGAGTTAGAAGCTAGAGGCAGCCTATGCTGCCTAAAGGCTAGAAATTCTGTCTCAAAATACAAAATTAAAAAGGGGCTGGAGTGCATCCCAGTGGTGGAGCCCTTGCCTAGCATGTGACAGGCCCTTGGGTTCAGCCTCCCAGTATTGTCAAAAATAAATAGAAAGAAAGAAGGAAGGGAGGAAGGAAGGAAGAAAGGAAGGAAGGAAGGAAGGAAGGAAGAAAAGAAAGAAAGGAAGAAAGAAAGAAAGAAAGAAAGAAAGAAAGAAAGAAAGAAAGAAAGAAGGAACGAACGGGAGAAAGAAAGAAAGACAAACTACTAAACACTAGATCATTCAAACACCAATAAAATGAATTTTTTTTCCCCGGTACTGGCAGTTGAACCAAAGGCCTCGTGCTTGCATGCTCTGCAAGGGCTGGGCCACTTAGCTGTACCTCCAGCCCATTTTTTAATTTTATTTTTTGACTTGTTTTTGAGACAGGGTCTTGCCAAATTACTAAGACTGCCTCTGCTCTCGAACTTGCAATCTCGTCAGGTGTGCACCACCATGCTCAGCATAGGAAATTTGAGGTGACTGAACAAATATTACTAGGAATGAAAATGACTTCTTAAAAATTAAGTAAGTCCATTCATGAAGATGGAATAAATGTGAATGGAGGTAAAAATAGGCTTAAAACACCTGAAACAAAAACTGATAGAACACAAACTTTGTATAGATAATACAAAATATAGGTTGATTTTCACACATTTCATCTGTGATTATAGGAACCACAGGCAGAGTCAGGCACAGTGGTTCATTCCTATAGTCTCTGCACTCGGGAGCTGAGGCAGGAGGATCACTGTGAGTTTGAGGCCAGCCTGGGCTACACAGTGAAACCCTGTACCAAACAAACAAACAAACAAACAAGATAGGCAGAAAATCACTAAACATACAGAAGGCTTTACTATTGGCCAACTCGATCCAATCTGGCTAACATTGAAGGAACTGCAAAAACTGCTGCCCGGCAGACCACACATACTTTCAAAGGCACAGATGTTCACCAAGGTAGACCAAATGCTGAGCCAAAAGCCAATTCTCATGCTATATAAAAGGATTGGGTCATACAGCTTATGTTCTCTGCTGAAAACAAAAGTAAACTAGAAAAAAACCAAAACGACACCTGGAAAAAATTTTAAATGTTTGACAATTAATAAAAACAACTTTTAAATTACCCATATACAAAAGAAAGATCTTAGGGGAAAGTAGAAAACATTTTGAAATAATATAAAGGCAGAACATAAAAATTTGTAACATGTAGCTGAATATATACTTAAAGGGCCAGATCTAATGTCAAAGTTTGGAGATTTTTACCTCAAGAACCTAGAAGAAGCATAGAGATATAGAGCCAAAGAAGTAGAAAGAAGGGAATGGGAAGTCTATAGGTAAAAATCAATATAAGAGGAAAACTTGATGAAGCCAAAAGATGTTTCTGAAAAAGATGAATAAAAAATATGGAGATAACAAGAGAGATGAAACAAATTATCTGTATCTTAAATATTTTATGCCAATGAATTTGACAACAAGGATAAAATGAACAAACTACTTAAAGGATGGAAATTAACTAAATTGAGAGAGGAAAATCAGAAATCAACATAGGCTTATATCCATTAGAAAATTTAAATTTATAAATAAAACCATATGTAAAGAAAACTACAGGACTGTGTAGCTACATAGGCAAAGCAGAGAGACTTCTGTTAATGGTAGTAAGGTGATCATTCAGATTATATACAGGATAGCAAATACACACACACACACACACACACACACACACACACACACACACTCCCCCAAATATTTACAGGAACAGGAAGCTTCTGTAAGTAGCTAAACTGAAGAAAGGCATTTCAATAGCAGTAACCAGGAAAGCAGAGAACTGTATGCTGGGAGTGAGGGTACTCAGCAAACTCCACAGTGCCTGAAACAAGACACAGCAGTGAAAACCCACAGTATCACCTGGCCAGAGTGTGAAAGGGCAGGGTTCAAATCTTTGAAAGCAGTGACAATTTGAAAGCATAGGGGGAATTAACAACAACAAGAGTACTGCAGACAGAGTCCAACCCGAAATCTGAGTACAAAGTCGGCCTAAATTCCTGTTGTTGTAGTTGTTGTTATCAGGTGCCCTCAAGGTGGGTCTGACTCATAGTGACCCTATGTACAGCAGAAAAAAACACTCCTGGACATTGTGCCATGCTTGGCACAATGTCAGTGCTTCTCTGCTATTCATGGGGTTTTAAAAGCTGATTATTTAGGGAGTGGGCTTCCAGGTCCTTCTCCCATTCTTTCAGTGCTGGGGATGGAACCCAGGGTCTCAGAGATCACAGAGCAGCACTTTACCAACTGAGCTAAATCCCACCCCTGACTAAATTCCTACCTGTCAAAAAATCAGTGAGACTCAGGGAAGAAGCCTAAGTGCCCAGGGGAAATGCAAGCAGATGCCATGTAAGAACTCCGTCCTGAGAGGCACAGCTGTACAGAGTAATGATTGTGGATTTGCAAGGTTTTAATTGAGTACATTCCAATAATCTACACAGCCAAGAGAGCAGACAAGTGAGCCGCGTTATCTTGATCTGTCAAGGACAGAGCATACCAACAGGATGGCTGCATATTAGCTAGGAGGCAACAGAGCAGGGGAGCTCACAAATGTGAGTATAATTTCTACCCACACGCATTGGTGACCACAAAGTTAACAAAGGCCCACAGAAGAATCTTGAGGGGATGGACTAAAAACCGAGGAGTTGGGAAATGCAGAAGTTGATTAGAAACATCAATAGCTGCATGAATGGAAGTAGAAAGAAAGAGAAAGTGTGGAACTTCAATCTAGAACTCTGAGAACTAAAATATCAAAGGAACACAACATGAAATGAATACAACATATTGTTGATCTACTACAATATACTGCCTGCAGCCTTAACACTGTGGCTTCAGATTCCATCAGATCTCGGAAGCTAAGCAGGGTTGGGCCTGGTTAGTACTTGGATGAGAGACCACCTGGGAACACCAGGTGCTGTAGGCTTGGGAGAAGGAAATGGTAGCCCACTCCCAAAAAACAACCAGCCATTGAAAACCCTATGAACAGCAGAGAAGCACTGACAATAGTGTTTCTCCTGTTGTACATAAGGTCGCTTTGAGTTGGACGCCAACTCCACAGCACCTAACAATAACAACAACAACAATATATTATCTACATGTCTACTTTCAGCCAGAAATTATAAGACATACAATAAAATGTATCAGTGTTACTCAAACTTGGGGGGAAAAAAGGAGTCAGTAGGAGGTATCCAAGTGGTTCTGCATAAAGACTTATACACACAAAAGTCCATATATGTTCAAAGTTTTAAAGAGAAATACCAAACAACAATATATTATCAATGCGTGAAAGAATAAAAAACTCAGAGAAGCCAAATCTATGAAAAAATTCAACTGTTGAAGTTTTTTTAAAAAGACAAAATGTTGAAAATAGCAAGAAAATAAAAATGAACTGTTACATGTTAGGTGTCATCAAGTTGGGTCTAACTGAGAGCAACACTATGTACAACAGAATGAAATATTACCCAACACTATGCCAGGCACACAATCATTTTATATTTAAACTTATTGCTACAGACACTGTGTCAATCCATCTAGTTGAAAGTCTCCCTTTTTTTTCATTGACCTGCCACTTGCCCAAACATGATGATCTTCTCCAGGGATTGGTCCCTCCTGACAACATATCCAAAATATATAAGACATTGTCTAGTCATCTTGGCTTCCAAGGAGCACTCTGGTTGCACTTCTTCTAGGATGGTTCTGTTGGTTCTTTTGGCAGTTCATGGTATATTCAATATTCATCTCCAGCACCATAATTTAAAAGCACCAATTCTTCTCTCTCCTTTATTCAATGTACAGATAGAGATCATTCAAAAGCAACTGCAGCAATATATAAAAAGGGAACAAAAGAGGGCGGGGAACCTGAGACATCATTGTTGATGTCAGGTGGATATTAACTGAAAGCAGAGAATATCAGAAAGATGTATATCTATGTTTTATTGACTATGTAAAGGCATTTGACTGTGTGAATCATAACAAATAACATTTTGGAAATCGGGAATACCAGAGTACCTCATTGTACTCATGAGAAATGTGTACATCAATCAGGAGGTAATTGTTCAAATAGAATAAAAAAACACTGCCTGGTTTAAAGTTGAGAAAGGCTCAGGCCTATATACTTTCACCATATCTCTTCAATTTCTATGCTGAGCAAATAACCCAAGAAACTGGAATTCATGAGGAAGAATGTGGCATCAGAATTGGAGGAAGACTCATTAACAACTTGTGTTGTGCAGATGGCACAACTCTACTTGCTGAAAGTGAAGAGTATTTAAAACATTTACTTATCAAGATGAAAGAACATAGCCTTCAGTATGGATTTTGACTAAACATCAACAAAACAAAAATCCTTACAATTGGGTCACTATGTAAATTCATAATAAATGGAGAAAAGACTGAGGTTGTCCCTGATTTTGCTGTAGGTGGTTCTATAATCAACACCCATAGAAACAGTTGTCAAGAAATCAAAAGATGCTTTGCTTTGGGAAAAGCTGTGGCAAAAGACCTCCTTGGAGGATTGAAAAGTAAAGGCCACAGTGGTATGGCTGCTGGCTGAAATGATGTAAACTAAGCTTAATGGGCAGTTTTCATGAGAATTTAAAAGATAGGAATGTCAATAGGGAGGTGGACAGGAAAGAGGGTGCTCAGAAGATTTCAGAAAGAAATCAGAATACTATTGGAAAATTGGCTACAGGCTATTCATGTTGCATTTTGGCAAAGAGTTTGTCTGCAGTTTGCCTGTATCCTAAAAATTTGAGTGAGGCTGAATTTAAAATGGAAAATAAATATGGTGGAGGAAATTTCAAGACAGTGTTGTATTGAGGCTGTGGCATAGTAGCTACAGGTTGCATTTAGCCAGATTGATAATAGAAAAAAGTACAAAAATCTGAGGAGAAAGATTTGAAAAAACAAGCAGTTTGATGAGGGGGAGAAAAGCTACACATTTAAAGTAGCAGACAAGGTAAGTTTGGGCAAAGAAGGGGTACTTGTTAAAGAGATAAGAACCATTAAAGAGAAGCCAAGCACTTTGTTCTGGGACAATAGGGGGAAAGGAGCCTTGATGGAAGAGCAAGAGTTCCCCAGACCTCTCCCATTTAAGGCTCTAACATGTGAAAACATGGAATAATTAGAAAGAGTTTCATTTTAAAAAGAAGCTAAAAGGGAACTCTGTTGGCAGAGGCCAGTTGAGGGATGTGTTCTTCTGAATTCAGCCAACCAGACACACAGAGGCCACTGCAGCTATTGTCTAACTGGCCCAGCTACTGCTTTGTTGTTGTTGTTGTTGTTGTTGTTGTTGTTGTTGGGTGCCATCGAGTCGGTATCCAACTCATAGCGACCCTCATAGGGTTTTCAATGGCTGACTGTTTTGGGATTACCTTGGGAGTGGATTGCCAGGCCCTTCTCCTATTTTTGTGGTGCTGGGAATTGAACTTGGGACCTCAGAGACTGCAGCGCAGCGCTCTACCAACTGAGCTAAATACCAGCGACTGCTTTAGTTGGCAGCAAATCTTGGAGTAGCCCACGTAGTGATAATTTTTCATGCACACTGAATGCAAGAGTTATGAGTACATGGAGGCTGCCACCAAGGTCCCAGAGAATAGCCTGTGAAGACAGGCAATGTGTTTTTGTTGTTGTTGTTATGTACTGTTGAGTCAGTGTCTGACTCATAGTGACCCTATGTACAAAGATGAAACACTATTGTTCTTCTCTGCTATTCATAAGATTTTCAATGGCTACTTGTTTTTAGGGGGAGTGGGTTAGGCAATGTGTGGCGGGGTCCATTTCCCTGCGGAGATCCCCTGAAGGGATAGTGCATGAAGCTTTGGGAGTGGAGTCTAAACTGCAATGGAGACCACAGGATCTTAGAGATGCCAGCAACATGAAATTTCTGCCAAGTAAAGCTACTGACAATGCAAACAGCTGCCTAATAGGGACATGTGTGCTGCAAATGACAAAACCATTGGAACCCATGTGGTCTACCACTTGTAGTAGATGCAGACATGGAGCTATAGGATTTGTCTTGTTGGCTATTGGTCTTACTTTAGTCCATTTTTCTTGCTATCCTCCTGTTCCTTCCAATTGGAATGGGAAGTTTTACTATGTGCCATTGTATTTTAGAAGTATATAACTTATTTTTTTATTTTTCAGTGGCTTTCAGTTAAGAGATTGCCTTGAGTCTCAGTAAAGACTTTGGAATTAGATTTTAAACAATGTTGATTGAGTCTGTCATGAATTTGGGGACTATTGCAGGTGGACTAAATTAATTTTGTATTATAGGATGGCCATGAACATTTAGGGGCCAGAGACAGAGTCTTAAGTTTGAATCCAAAATTTTCTCCACAGTCATGTGTTTGAATGCTTGGTCTCCAACTTGTAGCACTGTTTTGGGAAGTAATGGAACTGTAGGAGGTAGAATTTAGCTTGTGGAAGTAGGTCTCTAGGGGCAGGTCTTTGAAGGTTACCTAATCCCTGTTGCAATTAGTCCCACTCTCTGTTCCTGATCCACCATGATGTGAACAACTCTTCTCTACCATGAGCCTCTGTTTCCAGTTGCTCTATCACAGCTGCCTGCCATGAAGGGCTAGGTTTCTCTGAACTTTCAGCCCAAAATAAATCTATCTTCCCTTGATTGTTCAGTCAGGTATTTTGGTAACAGTGATGCAAGAGCTAACTACCAAATGCCCCATGTGTCTGAAGTAAGTAGTGGAAGATGGGTAAGGATTGCCTATGACTAGCCTGTCTACAACATCTGTACATGACAATAGCTCATGAGGGCAATTAAACTTTTGTTTTACAACTCTGCTTGTGTGCTTGTGTTTTAGTAACTCTCTTTTTATTTGTTTTTGGTTCCTGAACATTTTAAGAAGATTGTGGACCAGAACAAATTAGGCACTAATGTCTATTCATGATTTTAATATGAAAGAATGAATATGAAAGAATGGATTAATTAACTTGAATGAATGTATGTAGATTTTAATTTCAAGACTTTTGATTCTAACATTTTAAGTTAAAATACAAAATGAGGAAAAGCAAAAAGAGAGAAATATGAACACTTTAAAAATGAGTTCAGTATTATTCAAACAAGGGACAATAACCATTGTTAGAACTTTTGAGAAGGAGAAGGGTCAAAATGGTGGATTGATAATTCACCCCTTCAGGCCTAGAGAAACTGTAGAGCTTAAATGGTGGCTCAAATTTTAAACTAAACAGATAGATATGGCAAAACAATAATAACAATAAACCAAAAGGACATGAGAGAGAGGTAAAATATATGAAGCTAGGAAAATAGTATCAACTTCAGGGAAAAAAAAAAGAAGGAAACAGCATGACAGAACATCACCATCAGAAAGGTGGAGCTTTCTCCCAGTAAAAAGAGAAAATTATCACCTTAACAGAACCTGGCCAGCAAGAAGGCCATCACCGATTCCACTGGTATAACATAGGTTGGAAAGACTATGGAGGGAGTTCAGAGGGAGAATCCAAGCCAGAGATATAGCCAAGAAAATGCCCCCAGAGCCCCCTTCACATCATACCCACAGGGCACGGAATGAACACAGTACACCAAGAATTCCACACAGAAGCCCAGGGCTTGGCTATACTGCCCAGCATAACCCTGGTGACATGCTATCATCCTACTGATGTGGTGCTGGTGGCACATCCCATTGAGTGAGTTCAGCAAGTGAGCCCCAAAACCAGGAAGTAGATGTGGTGAGAGCAGTGCCAGTGATCCAACATGCCATCTTACCACTGCCCTGGACATTTTTTGGGCAGTCTGTGGCAGGAGATCGAAGTGGAGTGAGTTCTGCATGGGAGCGCAGGCCTCAGATGAGCTGGGGGCAACATGCCATCACCCCGCACACCTCAGCATGGGATTGGTGAGTGAGACCTGAAGCCAGGATGTGCCAGTGAGTGTGGTGCCAGCAACCTGATCCACCATCACCCTCCACCACAGACTTGTTTGCACAGTCTGTGGTAAAAGTTTGGCATGGTGTGAATTCTGCAGGGGAGCACAGTCTCAGACTTCTGGGAGATGATGCACCATCATCCTGCCAGTGAGGCACTGGGGTGGGCAAGTGAGTCCCAAAGCCAGGTTGGAGCAGGACAGTCATGAGCATCCTGCTATCATCCCCACTGTTATGACACTGAGGGCACAGTCTGTGGTGGGAGTTCTGGGCATAAACCTTTGCCTCAGATCCAATGACTACCAGCAAGGAAATGTGCAAGGAAAATCTCTTTCCACACAGAGGAATTGAGGTAGGGAGCCTGACACACAGGAGGGAAAGTCTGACTATTAACTTTGGTGTGACAACTCATGGGCCAGATAGCAGTAGCTAATAGGGACAGGGGCCAACATGGGAATATTAGGCCAGGAGCAAGACTGGTGATCTGGTCCAATCTGCCTCAAAATGGAAATAAATAAACCTGCATAGGCTGAGGAGAGAGAGGTGCTATACTTGGGGATTTGGTGGTAGATAGCCAGATAGCTCAGGAATCAGAGGGATCAAAAAGGGTGAGAGAGCTGTTTGACAACATCTGGGTATAGGATGGATGTCTTAAGGAGCTGAGTGACACTCATACAGCCTGAAATAAAGTAGGGAAAGCTTTTTTTTTTTTGCTTTGTTTTTAGATTCTTTTGTGTGTTTTGTTTTGTTTTTCTTTTCTCCTCTGAGAGATTTGAATAGTTTGGGGGTTCTGCTTTTGCAAGGTATACTGCTCTATATGATTTATTATTTTCATTTTATATATATATATATATATATATATATATAATCTTTTTTTTCTGAAGGAGTTGAATGGTTTGGGGATTTGGTTTTGTGATGTGTACTGCTCTGTGTGCATGATTGATTTTTTAATGTTATTCTCATCAGTTACATATGTATATACATATATACATATATGTGTGCATATATATGTGTGTATATATGTGTGTATATAGATAGATATACATATATATAGATATACATATATATATTATCTTTCCTTTCCCTTTATTTTATTTCTTTCTCTTTTTTTCCTTTTTCTCTCTATCAATCTCTGGGGGGCACTGAGCCTTTCTGAGGGGTTTGATTATTAATAAATATCTGTTGGTTCACTAGTCAAAAGTGAATCTAGAGTTCTAACACCCTTACATTGGGCAGACCTTGTACTAAAATCAAACAATGGGCAAGCTTCAACAGGAAAACACATGAAACACAAAAGGGCAGGATGGATGGGAAGCCCCAATAGACCACTCCCCCTTAATAGACTACCTCAAAGTAATCAAAGTCTTAGATATACCAGGAAAATAATTTAGAAGCCTAATGAGAAATATATTGAAAGACCTCAAGGATACCATGATGAGAGCAATTGAAACTCTGGACAGAAATATTTCCAACTTGGAAGAAAAATTCCACAAAGATATTCAGATTCCAAAGAAGAATAAATTAGAAATGTTAGAAATACAGAGCCAAATTAATCAAATGAATATTACAGTAGCATCTACAGTATCAAGAATAGGTGAAGCCAAAACCAGGATATCCAATTCTGAAGAAAAGGAAGAGGAGCTTATATACTAAGGTGCAAAGAAACAGAAAAGGATGAAGCAATATGATCAAGATTTTCATGAGGTCTTTGATAAAATGAAGAGGCACAGCCTACAGATTCAGGGGGGTTAAAAGGAGGTGAGAACAACATGAGAAGAATAGGAAATCTATCCAAACAGATTTTGATGAAAACTTCCCTAAACTAAGAGAACAAATAGACACATATAAAATGGAAGTGTAAAAACCTCCAAAAAAGAGAGATCAGAACATATCCTCTCCAAAATACATTGTATTTAGAATGCTAAATGTACAAAGAAGCTATCCTACAAGCTCTAAGAGAGAACCACTGGCTCATTTACAAAGTAAGCCCATCAGAATAATTTCTGAACAACAACCATAAAGGCAAGGAAAGATTGGTCAGATATCATTCAAGCCCTAAACAAGAATAACTTCTAACCATGATTACAGTACCCAGCAAAGCTACTTACTTTAAATAGATTACAAATTCAAGATATTACATGATATTGAGTTGTTTAAACTATTTATAGCCACCAAATCTGAATTTCAGAGGATCATCAATAAAACACCACATATGGGAGAGGTAAGACAACCCCAAATACAAAATCAAAGGAATGATTAATAAACATGAGGAGAAAATAAAAAAATAATAGGATAAATATGAATCAAAAAATAGAAGCAAACACCTAATTGATGCAGAATAATATGTTGCTATTAATTAGTACTCTCAATGTAAATGGCCTTATCTCACCACTCAATAGGCAAAGACTGGCCAATTGGATTAAAAATCATAAACCCTCAATATGAGACTCATCTCACCCATAAAGACAACAAAAGACTGAAAATTAAAGGTTGGAAAATAATATACTAATTATGTGGGAACCAAAAAAAGGAGGAGTAGCAATAATAATTTCTGACAGCTTAGATTTCAACCTCAAACTAATAAGAAGAGACAAAGAAAAACACTACATATTCGTAAAAGGAACAGTCAACCAGAAACCCATAACAATAATCAATATTTTCTCATCAAATGGAGGTGTCCCTTACTTCATAAAACAAATTTTATTTGAGATAAAGGAACACATCAGGCCACACACAATAATTAATTGTAATAATTTCACCAAGAGACAGATCATTAAACCAAAATAATCAACAGAGAAATGGTGGACTTAAATAGCACCATAGACTCACTGGACCTTATAGATGTCTATAGAATATTCCATCCATCAAATGTGGAATACACATTTTTCTCAGCACCACATGGAATTTTTCCAAGACAGACCACATTTCAATCTACAAAATGGCCTCAACAAATACAAAAAATTAGAAATCATCCCCTGTACCTTATCAGATTATAATGGAATAAAGCTAGAACTCAAAAACAAGAACATTTTCAGAAATGTTATAAATTCATGTAGACTAAATAATACACTGCTGAAGGATCAGTATGTCATCAAAGAAATCAGAGAGGAAATTTTAAAAGTTCTATGATCAGATGAGGATGAGAACACATCCTACCAAAATTTATGGGACACAGCAAAGGCAATTCAAAGATAGAAGTTCATATCCATGAGTGCCTTCATTGGTAAGCCCAATTAAATAGTTTAATGACACATCTTAAGGCACTAAAAGGCCAACAACAAGCCACTCCCAAAAACATCACTCAGACAGAAATTATAAATATCAAGGAAAAAATATCTCAATTAGAATCCAAAAGGACAATTAAAAGAATTAATGAGTCTAAGAGTCAGTACTTCAAAAAGATTAATAAAATCAACATTCCCCTTAGCCCATCTCACCAGAAGACAGAAAGAAAAATTCCAAATTAAAAAAAAATTCAAGATGAGAATGGGTTCATAACCACCAATACCAATCCAGAAGATCATCAGGGAATACTTTGAGAAATTGTACTCCCCCCAAAAAAACAAAACCACAAAAGAAATTGTTGTTGTTGTTAGGTGCTGTCGAGTCAGTATCCGACTCATAGCGACCCTCATAGGGTTTTCAATGGCTGACTATTTCAGGATTGTCTTGGGAGTGGATTGCCAGGCCCTTCTCCCATACAAAAGAAATGGATAAGTTCATGAACACATAAGAATTATAAAAATTAAGCCAAGAGGGCATAAGCAATTTAAACAGACTCATTACATTCACCAAAATAGACAGTAATGAAAAATATCCCAACAGAGAAAATCCCCAGTCATGATGGGTTCACAGCAGAACTCTATCAAATCTTCAAACAAGAATTAATACTTATCCTCCTCAAACTATTCCATAAAATAGAAAAGGAAGGGGCACTTCCAAACTCATTCTATGAAGCCAGTTCTACCTTGATACCAACACTGGGCAAGGACAATTCAAACAAAGAGAACTATAGACCAATTTCCCTGATGAACACTGATGCAAAAATCCTCAATAAGATTCTGGGAAACTGAATTTAGCAATACATAAAAAAGATCATATACCATGATCCAGTAGGTTTGGTTCCACAGATTCAAGGCTGGGTGAATATGGAAAAATCAATCAGTGCAATTCAACATACCAAGAGACTTGCAGACAGAAATGACATGATCATCTCAATTAATATTGAAAAGGCATTTGACAAAGTGCAATAATAGGGAAATACTGCAATATCATAAAATACATCTATGATAATCCTACAGCCAATACGTATTAAATGATTAAAATTGAATGTGTTCCCTGTAAGATCAGGAACAAGACAAAGATATCCACTCATCTCTTATTCAATATTTTTGAATGAAGTCCTAACCAGAGCAATCAGGTAAGAGAAAGAAATCAATAGGATAGAGATAGGCAAAGAGGCAAAATTATCCTTATTTATAGATAGCATGACCTTTTACCTTAAGGATCCCCAAAATTCCTTTAGAAAACTCTTAGTGCTAATTCCTTCAGAAAAGTAACAGGGTACAAAATTAACACTCAAAAATCAGTTGCCTTCCTTTACATCTGTACTGAACAGGAAGAGAAAGAAATTAAGGTTAAAATCCCATTCACAATAGCCCACCCCAAAATTAAATATTTAGGAACCAATATAACCAAAGACCCTGAATACCTCTATAAGGAAAACTTCAAAACATTAAAGGAAAAAATGCAGAGGATACTAGAAGATGGAACAACATCCCTTGCTCAAAGATTGGGAGAATCACTGTTGTAAAAATGGCTATGTTATCAAAAGCAATTTACAGGCTTAGTGCAATCTCCATTAAAATCCCAATGACAAACTTTGCAGACATAGAAAAAACAATCCAAAAATTCATATAAATACACAAAAGACCACATATAGCCAAAACAATCTTAAGATGCAAAACTAGTGCAGGCAGGATCACAACACCTGACATTAAACTATATATACAACAGGGTTACAGTAGCAAACACACCTTGGTACTGGCACAAAGATGGGATTGAATACCAATGAAACAAAATTGACGACCCAGAGATACACCCACAAGACTACCGCCAACTGATTTTTTTGACAAAGAAACTAAGGATATTCAATGAAGAAAAGATAGCCTTTTCAACAAATGGTGCTGGGAAAATTGGATATCCCCTTGAAGAAAATTGAAAATAGACTCATAGTTCTCAATTGCATGAGTGTCTATTCAAAATGGATATGAACCACAAAATAAAACAAGAAAACTTAAAACAACGAGAATAAAAGATAGGAAACACACTCCAACACATAGGCACAGGACTCCAATTTCCCAGGAAATGCAACCAAGAATTGACAAATGGGACAACATGAAATTAAAAAGCTGCTGTACAGCAAAGGAAACATTCAATAGAGTTTAGAAAGAGACCTCTGAATGGGAGAAAAATCTTTGTATCCTACACTTCAAACAGAGTACTAAATTCTAGAATATACAAAGAACTTAAGAAAGCAAATCCGAAGTCAACAAATAACCCAATGCACAAGTGGAAAAAGTAAATGAACAGATAGTTCTCAAATGAAGAAGTTTCCAGGGCTAAGAAACACATGAAAAAGTGTTCAACATCCCTAGCCATTAGGGCAATTCAAATCAAGGTAACACTGAGATTCCATCTAATTACAACAAGAATTGTCAAGATCAACAAAACAAATAATAACAAATGCTGGTGAGGATGCAGAGAAAAAAGGACTCTTTTACACTCTTGGTGGGAGTGGAAATTACTTTGATCACTTCAGAAATCAATATGGAGATCCCTCAGAAAACTAAGAATAGAACTGCCATATGACCCAGCTCTACCATTTATTGGAATATACTCAAAGGGAGACAAATTATTATACGACAGAGACACCTGCATCTCCATATTTAATGCAGCACTTTTCACAATCACAAGGTTATGAAACCAATCAAGATGTCCATCAACAGAACAATAGATCAAAATATTGTGCTTCATATACATAATGGAATATTACTCAATAATAAAAAATGAAATAATGTCATTTGCAGCAAAATGGATAGAATTGTAGAATATATTCTTACACAAAGGAACACAGGCTCAAAAAGAGAAACACCATATGTTCTCAGTCATAAATGGGAGCTGATTCTTAAATGAAGAAAAAACTATACATATGTAAGTATATAAAAATGAACAATCAAACTTAGTTAAGAAGTTAAAAATAATCACAGTAGAAAGAAGGAGGGAGGGAAGTAGTGAGGAGAAGCAAAAATTATGGAAGATGGAAATAAGAGGGAAAGCAATGTAAAGGGATAAAGGGGGAGAGGATATTCTCAATGTAAATGATGCAATTTCATGGGTACATGGGAAAATAGGGGAATATAACGCATAATTGCATGAGTTTTACTATATATTAATCAAAGAGTTCTATGAACTTTTTAAGTTTGTGAAAGTATAACCAAAAGTGATGCAATAGTTGCACAATGGAAATAGCAATTGCTGTATTACTCTCTACCCCACCAACATTTATCACTAAAGGAAAAAAATTAAATAAAAAAGTGAAAAACAAAACCTTATGAATAGTAGAGAAGCACTGATAATAGTGCTAATCTTGGCATGGTGTTGGAGAGTGCTTTGTTCTTTTGTACATAGGGCACTATGAGTCAGACACAACCCAAGGGCACCTAACAACAACAGCAGCAGAAGGATTATTAAATTATTCAAAAGTTTTTCAGGATCTTTAGAGGTGATTATAGGATATTTCTACCTTAGTTTCTCAAAAGTGAACAACTTATATCATGCTTGTAGATTTGGAACTATATACACCTTGCAACATAAGATGGGGTTTGACTATAAATACAATCTGCCCATGTGGTAGAGCAGAGCATTCTGAACCAGTTTTAGTCCAGAATTTTACCTAATTCTAGAATTATAAATAAAGCCAATTAAGAGCTGAAAAAATTAAGTTAGGAAATGGCTTTTTCTATGCCTTGTAACTACCTCAATGACAGAAAATTTCTTGTGTGTAAATTGCAAATTTTTTGTTACTTATTAAATGGAAATGCAATACTGAAAAAAAGAAGACAATTAAATCTCTGCCTTTGCAAAAAAATAAGAAGAATGTTTTGACTGAAAAATCGAGTATTGTCTCCCACTGAATGTTTTTTTGTTTGTTTGTTTGCTTGTTTGTTGTTTTTCGGTACTAGGGGTTGAACCCAGGGCCTTGTACTTGCATTCTTTGCAAGTGCTGGACCACTGAGCTGCCGTCTCGGCCTATTTTTTTTTTTTTTTTTTTTTTTTTTTTTTTTTTTTTTTTTTTTTTTTTTTTTTTTTTTTTTTTTTTTACTTTTCGAGACAGGGTCTTGCTAAATTATGCAGACTGCCTCTGGTCTCGAACTTGCAAGCCTCCTACCTCTGCCTCCAGAGCCTCTAGGATTACAGGTGTGCACTTCCACGCCCAGAACAGCAACAGAATTTAGAATAGCAATTATTCTAAAATTTATAATTTTTATTAAACTAAAGGAAAGAATGAGCTTACTCAGATTTCAGAAGCAGAAGCTAGATGAACAAAAAGGAATGGTTTATTCATAAGTATTTATCATATTTTCATTCAAATATATTTTTGGAGTTTGTCCTTTATTTGATATTTTTAAATGAAGTTTGCTAAAGTATAATTTGCATAAAATGAAAACAATCCTAGCTGGGCACGGTGGCACATGCCTGTAATCCCAGAGGCTTGGGAGGCGGAGGCAGGAGAATCACAAGTTCAAGACCAGAGGCAGTCTGTGTAACTGAGCGAGACCCTGTCTCAAAAAGTAAAAACAATGGGCTGGGGGTGCAGCTCAGTGGTCCAGCACTTGCAGAGCATGCAAGTGTGAGACCCTGGGTTCAACCCCCAGTACTGAAAAGAAAGAAAGAAAGAAAGAAAGAAAGAATCCTTAGAGTACTTTTTCATAAGTTTTGACAAACTCAATGATTATATTCAAATTGTAAAATATTTCCATCACTCCAGAACTATTGAGTAACATCTCAGCTCTCAATTTATTGGCAATTCCCTCCCTTACTACTGTGTCTCTATCAATCATTGATCATCTTCTGAAATGATAGTTTTATTTTTTCTAGAACTTTATATGAAGAATAATATAGTGTATTCACATGTATAACTAATATTTTATTAATTTGTGTGTTTATCTGATTTTACTTATGTAATGATTTTAAAAATCATTTATGTAGTTCAACAAATATCCATGGCATTGGGTTCTTTTGGGGATGTCAGAAATCATAAATGAAGCTATTATGGTAATTCTAAAATAAAACTTTGTGTAAAGATACATTCTCATTTATACTGAGTATATATGGAGAGGAACTGTTAGACAATATGGTAGAGAAATATTTAACAGCATAAGAATCAACATTCCAAACAGAAGACTATGAGTGCCAAATGCTCGCTATCCTCTTTGCCAGCACTTGGTATGGTCAGTATTTTTCTATTTTAGCCACTTTAGTGGATAGTGGATGCATATCTTATTATTTCCTAATGACTGATGGTTGTCGGGAGCCATAGGCCCATCATGAGTTAAAAGGCAATGCCTACATAAATGGCTATGTGACAGATGTGACCATAGCAGGAAGCTCTGCTACCTGTGGAATGAGGAAACAGCACATCAGAGGCTCTGTTGAATTTTGTTCCTTGATTGTCCCTTTAGTTACTATATTAACATGAGTATAGATCTGAACTTTGTTCCTTGATTAAAATGAGTATAGATCTGAACTTTGTTCCTTGATTAACTTGAGTATAGATCTGAACTTTGTTCCTTGATTGTATCTTTAGGATTAATCTGTTACTGGAAAGCTAACTAAGCTGATTGTAAACCTTATGACTGTTACAAAGTCCATTGCACTGCAGTTACCTTTGTGAGCTATTTTTAGTATTTCCTTGAGTTACTATATAAGCATGAGTATAGAGAATAAAGTGGACTCAAGACCATCAGTCTTGGCCTCTTTGTCTCCTTCATCCTCTGGTCTCCTCTTCTCCCGGCTGGGCCCCGGCAGATGGTGGACTTGGGTTTCGCTCAGTTGGTAGTGTGCTTCTCTGAACACTCTGAAGCCTTGGGTTCTATCCCCAGCACCACAAAAATGGGAGAAGCACCTGGCAGCTCACTTCACAAAAAATCAATACTGAAACAATCAGCCATTGAAAACCCTATTTTGTACATAGGGTCACTATGAGTTGGACAGGACTCAACAGCACCTAACAACAATAGCAATGTCTGACAATATTATGGAGCATCTTTTCTGAAGCTTTTCTTTAAAGTAGCTACATAAATTCCAAATCCTGGTGACTTGTTAACATAAAGAAATACTACTCATTTTTGTACATTGACATGACAGTTGCAATCCTGCTAAACCAACTTATTTGTTCTAGTAGTGTTTTCACAGATTTCACAGGGTTTTCCACATAAGTGGTCATGCCATTGGTGGGTAGAAGCAGTTTTGCTTTGTCCTTTCTCACTTATGTGCACCTTAAATTCTTTTTTAAATCTTATTTCACTTACTAGGGCTTCCTTTCAAATTAAAGTTATGAGTATGACCAATCTTGTACTTGATCTTGGGGTAGGCAGAGAAGGTTTTGACTTTCAGCATCATATATGAAGTTAACTGTAGGTTTTTCATAGTTTCATAGTTTTTTATTTTTTATTTTTTTTAGTACTGGGGGTTGATTTCAGAACTTTGAGCACATTAGGAAAGTGCTCTACCACTAAGCTGCACCCCTCACCCTTTTCAATTTTATATTTTGAGACAGGGTGTCACTAATTTGCTCAGGCTTCCTCTGAACTTGAACTCACAATCCTCCTACATCATGCTCCCCAGTTACTGGGAGTTTAGGTGTGAACCAACACATCTAGCCTAATTTCTTAATATCAGATTGTTTATTTGAGAATTTCGCCTGTAATAATCACTTAAAGCTATAATTTTTCCCAAAGAGATTTGTTAATTTTTTCACATAAAGCATTTTTATTTTCATTAAACCGAAACATTTTCTAATTCATTTGTGATTTATTTTGATTGATAATTTATTTAGAAATTTATTTTTAAATATGTGTAAATTTTACAGATTTTTCTGCTGTTTTTATTTTAATTCTGCTGTGATTGAATCGCATAATTTGTATACTTTCAATCATTTATATCCACTAAAACTGACTTTGCCATTGAAAACCCTATGAACAGCAGAGAAGCACTGACAACAGTGTTTCGCCTGTTGTATGCAGGCTCGCTACGAGTCAGATACCAACGTGACAGCACCTAACAACAACAACAACAACAACAACAACAACAACAACAAAACTGACTTTATGGCCAAGAATGTGATCTATTTTGTGAATGTTCCCTCTTTGCTTAAAAAAAACAAACAAACTTTTTTTTACCATGCTTTGTGGCACATGCTTGTAATTTCAGCAATTTGGAAGACAGAGGCAGGAGGATTGCAAATTTAAGACCAGAGGCAGCCTGCACAATTTAATGAGACCCTGTGTCAAAATAAAGAATAAAAAGGAGGCTGATGGTGCACCTAAGTGGGATGCTGTTACCTAATATGCAAGGCTCTGAGTTCAATGCCCCACTCTGCAAAAAATAGTGTGTCTTTCTTTCTGTTGCTGGATGTAGCACTCCATAAATATCAATTATTTTAAATTGGTGGATGATATTATTTAAATCTTCTGTCTTCTTACTGACTTTTTGTATAATAGCTTTAAATTAAGGAGAAAAATGTATTGGAATATTCATGCATAGTTCTCAACTTACCTATCTCCTTGGGCTCTATCCATTTTTCTTTGCATATTTTGAAGCCCTGTTATTAAGCCCATGTGTATTTAGAACTGTTATAGCCTTTTCATGAACTGACTCTTTTGTCATTGAGAAATGGCTGTTTTTATCTATTGTAATGTATCTGGTTCTAAAAATCTATTTTCTCTGATATTAAAATAGCTACATAAGCTTTTTTGGTTATGAAAATCTTTACAGAACTATTTTAATTTTGATCTTTGTGTATTTTGATATTTAATGGCCTTCTTATAAATGATACTTAGTTGATCATTATTTTTATTCAGTATAATAATTTGTTCTTTTATTTGATGTGTTTAGACAATTTACATTAAATGGAATTATTGACTTGATTATGTTTAAGTCTACACTTTTTGCATTTATTCTTCATTTTCTTTTAGATATCTTAAAATATTATTGCTTTATCTTTTTTTGTGTGTGGTATTGGGGCTCAAACCCAGAGCCTTAGTGCATGCTAGGTAAGCACTCTACCAACTGAGGTAAATCCCCAAACCCCCAAAATACTTTTATATGGTATGTAACGTACAGCCATGGCATCCAATCCTGTCAGATCACAGAAGCTAAGCATAGTTGGGCCTGGTTAGTACTTGGATGGGAGACCATCTGGGAACATCAAGTGCAGTAGGTTTGGGAGAAATACCTGGCAACCCACTCCCTCCAAACAATCAGCCATTGAAAACCCCATGAATAGCAGAGAAACACTGACAATACTGTTTTACCTGTTGTATGTAGGATCTGTATGATTCAGACACGAAATCAATGGCATGTAACAACAACAATGGTATATAAGCTAATCTTGGTTTATCTTGTAGTGTCAATTTAACATATATCTATTAATTTGTAACTGCCTTTTGTTAAAATAATACTATAACACTTCATTATGGGGCTTAGCTCATTTGGTAGAGAGCTACATTGCACTTTCTGAGGACACAGGTTCCATCCCTGAAAAAATGAGAGAAGGAAGCATTCCTGAAATAATCAGAAGCATTCCTGAAATAATCAGCCACTGAAAATCTTATAAGCATCACTATGAGTCAGACTTCACTGGACAGAACCTCACAACAACAATAACACTTTGTAATTGGTTAAGGAATGTTATATTGGTATTCTTTTATTTCTATGTTCTCTTGTCTTTTGAGCTACTTTGTCCTACATTTTATGTTCTATGACACTATTAATCACACAATAGTTACTATATTTGCTTGGTACTATAAATTATTCTTATAATGAATTTAAAAGTCCAGCAAGTGTAATGTTTATATTGTTGTTGTTGCTAGGTGCCGTCGAGTCGAGTCCGACTCATAGAGACCCTATGTACAGCAGATCAAAACACTTGCCAATTCTGTGCCAGGCAAACAATCTTATTTATGTGTAAGCCCATTGTAGCAGACACTGTGTCAATCCATCTGGTGGAGGGTTTTCCTCTTTTGCGTTGACCTGCCAATCTCCCAAACATGATGTCCTTCTCCAGGAATTGTTCTCTCCTGACTACATGTCCGAAATATGTAAGACGCAGTCTGGCCATTCTTGCTTCCAAGGAGCACTCTGGTTGCATTTCTTCTAGGACAGATTTGTTGGTTCTTTTGGCAGTCCATGGTAAATTCAATAGACGTCTCCAGCACCACAATTCAAAAGCATCAATTCTTTTTCTGTCTCTCTTGTTCAATGTCCAGCTTTCACAACCATATGATGCCACTGAAAATACCATGGCATGAGTCAGACACGGCTTCATCTTCAATGTGACATCTTTGCTTTTCACTACTCTAAAGAGATCTTTTGCCACAGCTTTTCCTAGGGCAATGCATCTTTTGATTTCTTGACTGCTGCTTCCGCGGGTGTTGATTATAGAGCCAAGCAAAGCAAAATCTTGGACAACCTCAATCTTTTCTCCATTGATTGTGAAGTTGCATGCTGACCCAGTCATAAGGATTTTTGTTTTGTTGATGTTTAGTAACCCATATTGAAGGCTATGATCTTTGATCTTCATCAGTAAATGTTTTAAATCCTCTTCACTTTCAGCAAGCAGAGTTGTGTCATCTGCATAACACAAGTTGTTAATGAGTCTTCCTCCAATCCTGATGCCGTGTTCTTCCTCATAAAGTCCAGCTTCTTGGATTATCTGCTCAGCATATAAATTGAAGAGATATGGTGAAAGTATACAGCCCTGATGCACACCTTTCTCCATTTTAAACCAGGCTGTTTCCTTGTTCTATTTTGAACAACTGCTTCCTGGTTCATGTATAGATTCCTCATGAGAACATTAGGTGCTCTGGTATTCCCATTTTCCGAAGTGTTATCCATAATTTATTGTGATCTACACAGTCAAATGCCTTTGCATAGTCAATAAAACATAGATAGACATCTTCCTGATATTCTCTACTTTCAGCTAACATCCACTTGACATCAGCAATGATGTCCCTGGTTCCCCATCCCCTTCTGAATCCCGCTTGATTTTCCAGTAATTCCCTGTCTATATAATGCTGCAGTCACTTTTGAATGATCTTTAGTAAAATTTTGCTTGCGTGTGATATTAATGATATTGTTCGATAGTATGCACATTCAGTTGGATCCCCTTTTTTGGGAATAGGCACAAATATGGATCTCTTCCAGTCAGTTGGTCAAGTGGCTGTTTTGCAAACCTGCTGGCACAAACATGTTAACACCTCTGGTGCTGCATCTGTTTGTTGAAACATCTCTATTGGTATCTCATCAATTCCAGGAGCCTTGTGTTTCGCCCGTTTTTTCAAGGGAGCATCCACTTCGTCCTTCAACACCATTGGTTCCTCTTTGTATGCAACCTCTTGGAATGGTTGGTCATCTACCAATTCTTTCTTGTATAATGACTCTATGTATTCTTCCCATCTTCTTTTGGTGTTTCCTGCATCATTTAATATTTTCCCTGTAGAATCTTTCACTACTGACACTCAAGGCTTGAATTTTTTCTTCACTTCCTTAAGCTTGAGAAACACAGAGCATGTTCTTCCCTTTTGGTTTTCTGCCTCCAGCTCCTTGCACATGTCATTATAATATTTGTTTTTGTCTTCTCGAGCTGCCTTCTGAAATCTTCTGTTTAGTTCCTTAACTTCATCATGTCTTCCTTTTGCTTTAGCTGCTCCACGTTCGAGGGCAAGGTCCAGCGTCTCTTTTGACATGTAGTTTGGTCTTTTCTTTTTTTCTTGTATTTTTAAGAACTTTTTGCTTACTTCTTGAATGATATCTTTTATGTCATGCCACAACTCTTCTGGTCTCCTGTCATTTGTGTCTAATGCATTAAACCTATTTTTGAGGTGGTCTCTGAACTTAGGTGGGATATACTCAAGGTCATACCGTGGATCTCGTATACTTGTTCTAATTTTCTTCAGCTTCAGTTTGAACTTGCATAGGAGAAGTTGATGGTCTGATCCATAGTCAGCACCTGGTCCTGTTTTGACATTTTGTACAGAGCTTTTCCATAGTCTCTTTCCACATATGTAATCAATTTAATTCCTGTATGTTCCATCTGGTGAAGTCCATGTGTATATTCTCCGTTTATGATGTTGAAAAAATGTATTTGCAATGAAAAGGTCATTGGTGTGACAAAATTCTGTCATTCGATATCCAGCTTTGTTTCTGTTACCAAGACCATATTTTCCACCTATTGAGCCTTCTTGTTTGTTTCCAACCTTTGCATTTCAGTCACCAGTGATTATCAGTATGTCTTGATTGCATGTTTGATCTATTTCAGATTGCAGAAGCTGATAGAAGTCTTCCCTTTCTTCATTTGTGGCCTTAGAGGTGGGTGCATAAATTTGAATAATAGTCATATTAACTGGCCTTCCTTGTAGGCGTATGGATATTATTCTATCACTGACAACATTGTATTTCATGACAG
>VMDO01021085.1:0-36126 GCA_007922755.1 Pedetes capensis
TGAGACGATATTCTGGATGCTTCACAAATATTTACAATTTAGTGCTTATTAAAGCTCACTGAGCTCTTATTTTCATTTAACCTTCTTCATTATAAGAAATGAGAATAAAGAGACACGGTGAAGCTAATGCCTTAGTTAAATGCCTAAAGCTACATGACTAGAAAGTAGCAAAACTAGGGCATGATCCCAGATTGGCTCAGCTTCTGTTATGTCATCTTTCACAAAGAAAACTGACTTTCAGCTGATGGGATTTCATAGAATACATGGCAAAATCTATGGTTCTGCTGACACTGGCTATCTGGAGAAGGACCACTAAGTGTAAGTACAGGGGCACTCACAGGGCCCTTCTTCTCAGGAAGTCTTCCCTAGAGCTTCCATTTTCTCACCTGTTTAATTGACATTTTGAAATTCGTCCCCCCCTTTTTTTTCAGCAGGAAATATTGATGCTTTTTGTTTTCAGAAGTTAATTTAGCACATCTTAAAAAGGATAATGTTCTAAATATTTCCTCATGTTTACATTTTTGGTGACTACAATTCAGACAGCTTCTTCAGAATGAGAATCCCTTTATAGAGTAGATAAGAGGAGCATGAGGCAACTGAGAGTTAGGGAAGTGGGAAGTTTCTCCTGCAGAGAGGAGAAAGTGAGACCTGGAATGCCCAACCTGGCCATTAAAGCCTCTTCTGCCACATCTGCCCAGAAGGAGCTCTCTCGATTGCCACAGAATGGAGTGAAGTTCATGGGCTTGCTGCTGATGCAGACCAGTGTGTACACTCTGGGCCATTCAGGATTAGACATTAATTTGATTGCACCATTTTTCTTTTACAGTACTGGGGGTTGAACCCAGGGCCTTGCACTTGCATGCTTTATAAGTGCTGGACCACTGAGCTGTACACCCAGCCCATTTTTTTTCTTTTCTCTTTTTACTTTTTAAAACAGGGTCTTGCTAACTTACACAGACTGCCTCTGGTCTTGAACTTGTGATCCTCCTGCCTCTGCCTCCCGAGTCACTGGGATTACAGCATGCGCCACCACGCCCAGCTTGTTTGTACCATTTTTCATATCTTATTGATCAAATTAACCAACCAGAAAATTTCCTCCTTATAAAACATACTCAGGCAATTTGAGTATTCCTATTATAGCTATGCAAATGGATTTTTAGATATTTGAAATTGGCTGTTAAGTTGGTTAGAATGACATTTATTAGCAAGTTAAATAATCATGTAATTCATATGCCTATACAAATGTATACATAAAACTTCTCTTGCTTTTGATGGTAAATATGAGAAGTACAATTTTGCCTTTGTCAGATGAGAGCTTTGCTCAGTATTTTATGACTTTTGGTCTTTGGACCAAGTAGTTCTGTTGGTTCAGGCTGGTGTATAGATTTGGTATTCCTTTTCAAAAGAATCATTAGGTATTTTCATCGTATTTTATGTGGTCCTAGAGATTTTTTAACAAAGTTATTGTTTTTTGAAAATTTTTGTGATATTTTTCAACATCATCTAGCATATGAAGTTTAAAAGGAAGAATAAATAATTGCTTTAAAAATAAGGTTGGAAAACTTAGTCATGATTTCAGTGTGTGGGTACAATGGATTAAAATGGTATTGACTGAGCATGTTGTTGTTGTTGTTAGGTGCTGTCGAGTCGGTGTCCAACTCATAGCGACCCTCATAGGGTTTTCAATGGCTGACTGTTTCGGGATTACCTTGGGAGTGGATTGCCAGGTCCTTCTCCCATTTATGCGGTGCTGGGAATTGAACTCAGGACCTCAGAGACTACAGTGCAGCGCTCTACCAACTGAGCTAAATCCCAGCCCCATTGACTGAGCATATTATTTAAAGGATTTTATGCTTTTCTAAGAGACCTTTACACCTGATTCAGTCTGTGAAGTCACAAGGCATTATCAGTTCATTTTGAAAAGGTAAGAAATCCACTCAGCCAGTTTACCTGATCTGACCAAAGTGTGGAGTTTCTCATCTTTACTACTACTAGAAGAAAAGAACTATAAAAATAGTACAAATATAAAAATATCTAAATGCAATGTACTAAAAATGCAATGTACTAAATCTAACATTGTAACAATTTTTCTAAATTAAATATTACCTACATTATTTTGCTATATGCATTAAAAAGAAAACAAAATGAGAATGGTAATTTAAGGCCACACCATTCCTCCCCAGTTTTTCAAAAAAGATACTTATATTCTTTATCCCTCTATACTTCAAACATTTTTTAAAAAATAGGTTTGTTACCAGGTAGACTGAGGCACCTGAAGAAGCTTGGAGAAACCTGGAGAAAACCTGGAGAGACCTTGGTTGCTTGGGTAAAGCTACCTAAGATTAGGATGCTCCCCCAGACAAAGGAAAAGTCAGAGAGACTGATTTAGGCAGTCATCAATCTTAGTTAAAGTTAGAAGCCCATTAAACAATGTCAAGCTGTTATCCAAAGATTGTCTTTCTGATGTCTTCAGAGGTTCCATCTTGGGTCATGACTAGAAGCAGGAGCCATTTTTAATTCTGCTTTCCCTCTTGGTCTGCTAATGTCTATCTACCTATCAAAGGGTGGGGTGTGTGTGTGTGTGTGTGTGTGTGTGTGTGTGTTTTCATTTTCCAGGAAAGTTTTAGGTTCATAAAATTGAGAGGAAAGTACAGAGGTATCTCATATATACCCTAGGCTCACATAAGCATTGCCTTCTCCGTTATCCACATCCCCTACTAGAGTGTAACTAGAGTTTCCAATGATGAACCTATATCGAAATGCCATTATCATCCAAAGTCCATTAGAGTTCACTATTGATTATTGTACATTTGATGGATTTGGACAAATATATAATGACATGTATTCACCATTATAATATTATACAGAGCATTTTCTTGGCTCTAAAAATCCTCTCTATGACATCTGTTCATCTTCCCATCTCTTCTTTAGGAATTGATGCCTTTTACACCTGAATAGTGCCTTATCAAATTTTTTTTCCTCTGAGATTGGTGGTTGTTGTGGTTAGGTGCTGTAGGAGTTGGTATCCGACTCATAGCCACCCTCACAGGGTTTTCAATGGCTGACTGTTTTGGGATTGCCTTGGGAGTGGATTGCCAGGTCCTTCTCCCATTTTTGTGGTGCTGGAAATTGAACTTGGGATCTCAGAGACTGCAGTGCAGCGCTCTAACAACTGAGCTAAATCCAAGCCCTGAGATTGGTTAGGTGCAGTTATTTTAGTCTAATAAAACTAAGGTAGCATTTAGGTTTTACTTTCTTAATTACTATTTTAAAAAATCATCTTAATTTAGAAAAAAATGAGCGGTTTTGAGTGAGAAACAGCTGAACTGTGCCCATTTCATACACAACTAAGGAATGAATTTGAGAACATTTTGCATAATATTTGTCCATGAATACAGATAAACTATAGGATTTAAGGCTGAATTGGACTTTAAATAATCATCCAATCCAAGGTGGGAATACATATTTATAAACATAAAACACATAAGTGCCGTCTATAGGCACTGGCCTGGGTATTTCAGCTGTGGAATGCACACTCACCAGAACTAAGATTGGGTTAGACCACCCACAAAAGCAAGGCCACCCAAGGGAATATTCGAGACCTGGGCAAGTAGAGCTGCCAGACTTCCTTTGCAAGAACAGCTGGCCATCTCAGCACCTGCTGCCCGTTTCCTGACAGCTGGGGATAAGCCTGCTTGAGGCCAGCTGCTTTTAGGATGGGCACTGACAAAGACCACTGCTGCTTTGGCATCTGTCGACTCTTGCTATATTTGGTTGAAGAAGTTTGGGAGGGAGTTGTGTGGTCTACCAACTAAAATTTAGGCTGATTAGTCATAAACCAGAATCATAAAATCATAGGACTGGAAGGAACCTCCAGTGAAGTAGGTTTCAAATATTGCTATGAACTAGAATAACATGGGGATCTCTCTAAAATGGTTCATTTCCAGACCCCATACCTTACAAAATCTAGTTCAGGGGTGTTTGGGTGAAGCTATTTATCATTTGTATTTTTTAGTAAGCCCCTGAGGAAAATTTAATATAGATGAACAAAGGGATTTAGATTTCTAAGGAACTTCACAGTTTAGGGCTTATTCATCATGTGGGATGCTTGCTAAAAATAAATATTATCTTACTGACTTATTATCTAAAAAGTTAAGTTGTGTGTGAATCTACCTGAATTAAGAATCCATTCCTAACTAAACACAAACAAATGGGGATAATCAAAAGTGACTGTTTTTGTATTTGTCACAGATTCAGTGTAGGTCATGAGTCTTCCCATAAATGAGAAGTTATTTACACATGTAGTCTTCTATTTTTCCTTTGAGATGTAAACTAGGAGTCTTATGAAACTGTAAGGATAAAGGTATTAACTTGATGTACATACTTCTTTATATTCCTTTTTCTTTCAGTACTAACTAAGCCAAAAGCTTGAAGGATTTGAAATAATATAATTTAAAATGTGGCCAATTGGACTATTGTATTAAGAAATTGGACACTTCTGTGCAGCCTGGAGGGTAATCTCTATGTTTTTCACATGATTCTCCAGTGAGGAAAGGACAATAGTGATACTATCTGCCATCAGACTTATAGAACATGGTGTAGCCTGAGAAAGAGTATATCTGGGAAACTGTGTTTGCATTGCATATCGCTTTGTTCTGTTTGAGAGTTTTTCTCAGACCTTTAGAGCATCTGTGAACCACTGAAAATTATAGTTATATGACTTTGATTTTTCTACAGAAGAGGTTCATGACTTTTACTAGCAGCTTAAAAAGAGAAAAGCCAAAACATACTGTGTAACAGGATGGTAACTGAGCTTTATAATTACTCAATGCCATACTTTGTCAACTAAGAATATGATAAAGCTATGTGTGACTCAAAACTTAATAGTGTAAGTTAATCCTGTAGGAACAGATGGTAACCTTCAAACTTTAATAGTGTGATTTAATTTTCTGTTAGGCAAGTAAAATACCTCAGTCAATCAAAATATAATTTTAGTTTGTAATATATTTAAAATTCCCTATTATGGTTTTGGTGTATAATCTTTGCAAAGATGTAAAAACTGTTCAGTGACTGGATAAGCTCCATTTCACTAATTTTACCATGAAAATCCTATGCATGTGCCTCCCTATTACTTTGATATAGTTAGAGTACTACTCTTCCATCAAATCATATATTCTTCTCCCTCCCCCATCTCTCCAAATATGAGTATGAGTATACCTCATGAAAAATGTATTTCTCTCACCCATCCCTTTGCTGTTTCCATGGTAGACTATTTGGTGGTTCTTATTTTTAGGACAATGATACAATGGAAGCCCTAAAATCAGCCACCTGGAGATGTGAAACAATTGGTCTTTATGTTTTAACACCCTTTGCATGATGGTTGTGCTATTTTAAGAGAAAAGAGGTAGGAGGGAAAGAAGGAGAGAGAAAAAAAAAAGAGAAAAAGAAAGGGAGAAAGGGAGAGAGAGACAAAGAGAATGAATTTCTCCAAGATCAAGTCCTATTTATGAATGTTATCCTTGGATTGTTATTATAAAATATAGATACATAGATTCATTAGCAGAAATTGTTTTGAGATTGTTAATGTGTTCTTTTGATATTGAAATAATAATTTTGATTAATTTTATGTTGTTTCTAAGGCATAAAAACAAGGTCCGTTTCTAATTTATCAAAAAATTATTTAAAATGAAGATTTTTTAGAATTATTTTTAAGTTTAAATTTGTTTTAATGATATATAAAAATAAAAATTTTACAGATTTGTCAGGTATTATGTAATATTTTGATACGTGTATAGATTGTATAATGTTTGTATCAGGCTAAATATACACACCTCCTCAAATATTTATCACTTCTTTATGGTGAAAACCTTTAAAATCCTCTCCTCCTAGCCAAGTGTAATGGCTCATGCTTGTAATCCCAAGGATTTGGGAGGAAAATGTAGGGGGATCTTGAGTTTGAGGCCACAGCCAGCCTGTGTAACTTAGTGAGACCCTGTCTTAAAATCAAAAATAAAAAATGATCTGGGAGTGCATCCCAGTGGTAGAGCATTTGCTAGGTGTATGGTAGTCCATGGGTTCAACCCCGAAGTACTAAAAAAAAATAAATCCCCTCTTCCTGTATTATCATTATATGTAGTCACCTTATTGTGCAGTGGAACACCAGAACTTCTTGCTCCTATCTAACCATAACTTAATACCAATTGACCAAGCATTCCTCATCCTCCTACCACCACTTACTCTCCACAGACACTGGTAACCACTCTTCTACTCTCAATATCTCTAAGAAAGTCAGCTTTCTTAGGGACGACATATGAATGGGATCATATGGCACTTTTCTTTCTGTGTCTTGTTGATTTCTCTTTAACATAATTATCTCCAATTGAATCTATGTTGTTACAAATGACAGGATTTCATACCTGTCTATGGATGTAGTCTTCAGTTGTGTATATATGCCACATTTCTTTATTCTTTCTTCAGTTGAGGGACATTTAGGTTGTTTCCATTTCTTGGCTATGGTGAATAGTGCTGCAATGAACATGGGAGTGCAGATGTCTCTTTCACATACTGATTTCATTTCCTTTGGCTATATATAATCGGTAGTGGGATTGCTGGATCATATGGTAATTCTATTTTTAATTTATGAGGTAAAATATCATATTTTAAATTTATGTCACATTTTTCATTTTTTGGCAGATTTGGAGTACAAGGTGTTTTATTTTTGTCAAAATTCAGCATAAGGCACCACGTGGCCAACTCTCATTAGTAACAGGGCTAGTAACAGGTCTGTGTCATCCAGCCAACTTTCCCTTCCAATTCTATAATGTGGTATAATAGAAAATATATTTCATCTTTGTTGCCAGTTCCTGGCAAAGAACTCCTTAAACCCTGGGATTTCCTGCATTGTAGGAGTGTCTTTAATCATTCATTATGATCCATGTTATTAAAAGATTAAAAATTTCAACCTTGTCCTCTGAGCTACTAGGAGGAGAGAGAGACTGACTATTGTATACAATAATGTGCTCAATAATTTAGTCAGTCATATATATGAAAGAAGAGACATATAAAAACCCTGAAACAATGAGGCTTATGGAGCCTCTGGGTTAGTGAATAAATAGATGCCTGGAAAGGCCATAACAGTTTTGTGTGGGCCCTACTCCCATATGAATCTCTTCCATTTGGCTGTTTCTGTGTTGGATCCTGTATAATAAAACTATAACTATAAATAGAGCACTTTCCTCAGTTTTGTTAGTCATTCTAATGAATTATCAAACCTGAAGGAAGCTTAGGGGAATTTATAGTCAATTTATTAAAAGTATGGCAGGTCCCTAATACTTGTAGCTAGCATCTGTAGTGAGGATAGTCTTATAACAGTAAACTCTTAAGTGGGTAGTATCTGACTAAGTGTAGGCTGTTAGTGTCAGAATTGAATTGTACAATATTCAGCTGTCAGAGAACTGGTGTTGGAAAGACATGCAGAATAATACATTAAATTTCTTTTAGGAATAGAAATAAGTCAAAGGAGGGCATACCCATAAGGCACCAGAACTTCACTCTGACACCAGCCTTCTCCACCATGATCTGTCCCCAGTCATCAGCTCTCTACATGAATTTTGTGTGTCTTGATTATGTGCAAATCGCTACTCTAGGGCTATGGGAGACAGAAAGGTGAATTAGACAGAGGTTTTGCAATGGAAGTTCTGAATCTACTAGCTAAGGAAATTTCTTTTTAAGAGGTATACCATAAGGTAGACATATTATGTGGCAAACCAAGGTATTATGGAAATATAAATGGGAACACTTCCTTCAAAGTTCTGAGAAAAGGATGAAAAGAATGAACAGTAATTTAAAACAAAAGCCCTCTGGGAATGCTTATTTGGATTGGTCTTTGAAAGACCAATGTGATTAAAGTATCCGTAGAGATTTACAGAAGCCTGTAGCCCTTGATATATTCATAAGTTCCTCACCTATGTAACACTAAGTCAAATAATTAGAAAGAAATAAGTTAAGATTTACAATTATTTCATGAAAAAGCAGATCCATCCATGATTTTATATGCTTTCCATGGGTACATCCTATAACTTTATAATGACTCATTACTACTATACTTATATTCATTGAATAAAAGAATAAATCATCTGTTTAAAAAAAGGTTTAGGACAAGTACTGTACTGGAACTGATGACAAAATAATGGTAAGGAAAAATAAGAGTCTCAGCCTTCTTCTCATTTATGTTTTGAGTAGGAGAAAAGTAGTGTTTTACTATTTTACTAATTCATATAAAAGTATTAGTATTATAAGTGCTCCCCGTGGCATCCAATCCTGTCAGATCTTGGAAGCTAAGCAGGGTCAGGCCTGGTTAATACTTGGATGAGAGACCACCTGGGAACACCAGGTGCTATAGGCTTGGGAGACGGACCCGGCAACCCACTCCCCAAAATCAATCTGCCATTAAAAACCTTATGAACAGCCGAGAAGCACTGATAATAGTGTTTCGCCTGTTGTATGTAGGGTTGCTATGAGTCGGATACCGACTCGACGGCACCTAACAACAACAATTATAAGTGCTATAATAGAGAGGTTGTAGGAGAGTAAAAATGAAGATGATGGAAGGGACTGGGTTAGTCAGGAAAGCTTTTGTGAACAAATGTTTCAAAAATTAACACGGTGAATGAAACTGGAGTTTTATGCAGAGGTGATCAGACAGGAGTGATGATGAGGTGGGCCTCGGGGCTATATAAAGTTGGAGAAGGAAGAAGATGAAGACTTTATGTAACAAACCATTATCTTAAGACCATGGGGACACACTAGATGATTTAATGGAAGAGGCTAGGTGACATGCTAAGATGTGTGTTTTGAAAAAAAAAATACTTAATAGATTGATGATCTTGGGTTAGTCATTTAATCCTTTGGAAAATCATTTCCTTTATCTGTTTAATTGAAATACTCATGCTATCTTGTAGTACTGTTGTGAGCATTTAGGGATAGTAGATATACTAAGCATGTGATACATGATACGCTCAGACTAAATGGTAGTTCTTTATTATTAGTTAATATTGGAGCCTTGTGGTGACTGAATGGACTTGCAAATGTGGTATTCCTGAAAATCGTTAATTTTAAATATATGCATATCTCCTTCTCTTCATTTCCCTGCATAGTATACTGGAAAGAGCATAAGACTTTGCTCTAGATAACTTGAGTGAAAGTTTTGGCTCATGACTCTTACCTTTGGGAGCTCCTCTGAGGCTTCATTTCTTCTCTGTACAATTGATGAAAACAATACCTGTCATGCCTGCCTTGGAATCTTTAAGAAGCTCAAGTAAGCTGATGTACCTGAAAGTTCTCATAACCTGGGGAACTTTATAGAAATAGATGGTCTTTGCATTATTTTGATCTCCCCTTTGTAGCGACAAACATTGCAGCCTAACTGCCAGGAAAGCCACCAGTCACTGTGAAATTCTTCCCACTTTCATTACTGACAAACTCATTCATGTACAGATTTCAAACTTTTGATCAAATGCTCCTATCCTTCAGTAAAACTTTAAAACTGTCTCTCTTGAGTCTTACCTGTGAAACATTCTGGCTATATATATATATATATATATATATCCTGAATATCCATCAGGAAAGACTGTAGTTTTCATACTTTTCAGTTCATGGACTAAATTAAATCATACCAGTAATTTTTTTTGTCCCTTTTGTTGGATTTCTGACCTTTCTCTGAACCAATATGTCTTCCTCAATTGAATTCTAGAGGAGCACCAATCCTTTCACCTAGAAGGTTAACCTCTCTCTAGCTTGCTTTTCTGCAGTATTTCTCAAATGCCCTTTTAATTTTTATTTTAAGTAAAAATTTAACATGGCTGTGTCATGTTTCATTTATTTGATAATTTATGTTTTGGCTTATTAATCCTTTGAATTTTCCTTCATCTTCTTACTGGAAACTTTCTTTTTCATGAATAAGTTTAAAAATGTAATTATATTAAATTTTTGTAATTGTAAATTCTCTTGTAGCAAAGGAAAGATATAGACATATTTGTGCTTGAATTCAGATTGTAATGATGGTATTTATTAATACATTTTTAATAATGAGAGGTATCATGATACATAGAATTTCACAAATTACAAAAATAAAGTATATTGCAGTGGAGTTGTGATTTTGTTTATTCTATTTCTTTGAAGTCCTACTACCCAAATAAAAATTTTAATAGAGCATCATATAACCTTAAGAATATAAAAATATGTTGAACATCCTAATATGCTTGATGTTATAAGTAGATGAAACGGGATCATTGATTAGTTATTTGATTTTTATTTTTACCAGCAAAGGACAACCCAGAGATTTATTGTCATTTCCCTGTTAGGACAGTGCAAGCTTCTGTGTATGTTCATTAAATATTTTAAAGAGAGGAGGGCTATGATTTAGAAAACCTCAAATATTCCTCAGTAAAAACAATTGAAGGTGATGGGTGAATACATGGGTGTGCTAAAAAGAGAAGAGCTACAGAAACCATTCCCATTGCCATCTTCTCTCAGTAACTGTTGTTACTTCAGGCACATGTAGGTAGGATGGTAAAATCTGTTCTTATACTACTGTAGGTCTACAGCCACAGCAACCTAGTACCTGATCCCACCTGATCTTGGAAGTTAATCAGGGTCAGCCTGGTTAGTCCTTGTTTAGGAGACCACCTGGGAATACCAGGTGCTGCAGGATAGGGAGAAGGACCTGGCAACCCACTCCTGAAACAATCTGCCTTTGAAAACCCTGAGAATAGCAGAGAAACACTGACAATAGTGCTGGACATGGCATAGTGTTGGGGAGTATTTCATTCTATTGTACATAGGGTCCATGTGAGTTGGACCTGACTTGATGGCACCCAACAACAATATACTACTATAGAGTCACTGGACATTCAACTTAACAATAGTATTGGCCTACTTGAATCCAGTGATTAAGCAATACATCCCTCTCCCCCCTGTAGTGATTGGAAATATCTAATTAGCAATCTGAGAATCATTTATAATAGATCAAAGAAAAAGGTTTTTACTCATCAAGGAAGTCAAATTTAGGTTGACTCCTTTTTCCTCTTTGGTTGCTTATTCTTCACTCTTACACTTGCTTCCAATTATATAAATAATAAAATAATACTTGAAAAAAACTTTTTTATGGGGCACCACACTGTATAGTTTACGTTTAGCCCTAACAACAATTCTTTGAGATTACTATTGTTAGCTTCATTTGTATGAGTACTCATGTTAGTTTCATTTGTATTAGTAGAAAATCAGAAGTTATGAAGTTTAAACACAATTCTGGGGGATCACAGAGCTAGGAAATGATGGAGCTGGAATTCCAACCCAGGTCTTAAGTGCCAGGAAAATTAAATTGAGGCAAGAATGACATAATGGGTCAGAGTAAGCTACGAATAACTAAAATAGCAAACAAAAAAAGACTTACAGGCTATCTCCTCTGGAAAACAAAACAAAACAAAACAAAACATGAAGCCTTGAGTCCCTAATGTGGTGTCAGAATTGAATTTTTATAATGGCTCTACTTATTTTTAATAATAAATGAAAGAGCTAATGAACAACAATGGAAAAAAAAACAGTCGTGTGTTTAAAATAGCATGACATATAGCAATATACGATTATGAAACACCATAGAATTTCCTGCTATGAAGAGTACTAAAAGGAATAGAAGACAATCACTGTGTGTGTGTGTGTGTGTGTGTGTGTGTGTGTGTGTGTTGCCGGGTATTGAATCTAGAGCCTGGCACATGGCACATGCTAAGCCTTCTTCCAGCTCTCTGGTTCTGAAATTGTGGAGGTAAGATTTATTGTTTGCTGTGGCTTTTGCATTGAAAGACATTCACAGGAAGGGACAAATAAGCCTTGCAAAGGCAGCTGGTGAACTAGAACTTTTGGTCTTCAATATGAGGCAGTGAATATGGTAATGCTTGTCAAAATATTAAGCCAAGAATAATGGCATATAGGGACAAAAGGAAGGCACAAGTAACTAAAATGGGAGTTTAGAAACAAACTACACTGGCCTGAGTGCTGGTAAGAACTTGAGAACCCTCCAAAATACAATAAAGAGCAGCTCCATCGGGCCTGTGTAAGCTGTTCCACTGAAGAAAATTGTGCTTCATGGACTGTTCCGTGAGTGGAAATTGAGCTTTGGACTGGTTCCTCTGCCTCCCATATATGGAATGTTGGAAATCTCGGATGAAGGCAGAGGTATACCTAAGAAATATCTTAAGAAATGAAATTTATAAGCCAAATCAACAATTTTAAGGGAATGAATTCAATTAATAAAAGTAATTTGGGGGGAATTTGATGTAAGTTTTTGAGAAATTTAAATGTGACTCACTTTCTTTTAATAGCTATCTTCAATTGGTCCAAGTTTAATCTATAAGAAATATAAGAGCCCTAAGAAATCAATTTATGATTTCATCAAGGTTTTTAAATGGTTTACACTTAACGGCAATGGTTGATTCCAGTAACCTATGAACTTTTATTTGTAATATGTTGAAATCCCCAAGCAAAGATGTTCTATTGTAAAAGGAATACTTACTTGAGAAATAGAAGGTTTGTGTTCCAAATGGAGCTTTGCCTTTTCTTTTGGATATGTGGTGATAGATGAGTCACGGCTCTTCTCAGGGCTAATTTTCTTATCTGTGAAAAAGTGAGAGTGTATTAGTATGTGACCTCTGAGGGATATTTCGTATCTAAGATTTTACAAAATTCTCAACTCTTATTTGTGAGTTGAGGTTTACAGTTCTTTCTATGTTTTCTGTTTGGTAAAAAGAGTACTGTTACCACAAAGACTAAACTCGTTTCTGAAATTCTTGCATAGTACACTTGAGGACCAGATACCTTTTATTAATCATTCTTGATGGGGCACAGGGAATTCCAGTGAAGAGTACTGGAAGCCATCACAGACAGAGGCCACTGTCATATTTAACTAGCAGCTATGTACATATTTGTCTTTGAAAATTCACATTAAGGGAGGCACCTGTTTAGAATATCGAATACCACTGTGCAACCCTTTAGAAAGAAACAACAGAAAGAAAATCATTGCTAACATTTAATTGGAATGAGTGTTACTAGCTACATAAACACTCTGTGGTCAATAATTTCATTCCCAGCTGGAAAACAAATTGAAGAGACAGTGCATTAAACAGGTGATTGTGTTAAGGTGTCTTGTATTCATGTAAACAAGCATTGATTTTTTTTTCCTATTCACTGGTTCTCAAACATGGCTGTACAATGTTATCACTTGGGGGAACTTAAAAAAATTTGCATTTCCCAGCCTGCACTCTATACAAGTTAAAGCTGAAGTTTTGGGCATGTAGTTCAGGCATTCACAGGGTGCTTTTGTTCTTTTAAAATTCTACCCATGATTCCAATGTGTAGTTGTTTGATAACCCCTATTCTACAAAACTGAATTACCTTTATATTTGAAAATATTATGTTTTGAAACTGGCCTTTAAGAAAAATTAAAATCTTAAATAATTAAAATTTCCAGTTGGTTTTAAGACCATGTAAATAATGTCTCAAAAAATTGATTTCAAAATTTCATAGTAGAATGGGTGTGGTGGCTCACAACTTTAATCTCAGTGACTCAGGAGGTAGAGGCAGGACGATTAAGAGTTCAAGGCCAGAGGCATTCCCCATAATTTAGTGAGAACCTGCTTCAAGTTTAAAAAATAGAAAAATGGACTGGGGATGCAGCCCAGTGGCAGAGCAATTACAAAGCATGTGCAATGCCCTGGGTTTAATCCCCAAGTAACACATGTACAAAAAAATTCACAGTACTCTGAAACTACATTTTTACACAATTATTCCATTCACATTAATGATGTTCCTCTATGTTCTTCTATTGTAATTAATACCAATTTTAGCTTTGTAGGTATATTAAATTTCCTTAGCTTTAAACAAACTCGTCCTTTCTTCATATCTACCAAATAACTTTGAAAGGCACTGAAATGTTTAGATTGTGATTAAGGTTCTGAGTTTTGCTAATCACAGATGAATATATTCCCTCATGTGTTTGTCAGCTTGTCAAACACATTCCCTCATGTGTTTGTCATCACAACAACACACAAGCAATTGTGTGTTGTTGTGATGCTGAAAGATATGCCACCAGTATTTCAGATACCAGCAGGGCCAACCATGGTGGACAGGTTTCAGCTGAGCTTCTATACTAAAAGACTAGGGAGAAGGACCTGGCAGCCTACTCACAAAATAATTAACCATTGAAGACCCTATGAATAGCAGAGAAGCACTGTCAGATATAGTGCTGGAAAATGAGGCCCCCAAGCTGTAAGGCATTCAAGAAATGACTGGGGACGAGTTGCCTCTTTAAAATAGAGTTGACCTTAATGAGATTGCGGGTATGGAATGACTCAAAATGAGAAAAACATAGTGTCTGCAACAATGGGCTCAAACATAAAAAGATCATGTGCATGGTACAGTGCTGGGTAGTGTTTCTTTTTGTTGTACTTAGGGTCTCTATGAGTAGGATTAATTTGATGGCACCTAATAGCAATAATATATGGGAATGTTAATATTAATAGGAATAATTTTTTAATTTAATTAAATTTATTGTTTTAATTTTTGAAATTTATTTTTAACTGATGTAAAAATGTGAAAATTGTACATATTTACGGAATAATGTGATGTTTTGATGCATGTTCATATTATGCAGTGTTAATATATGGTTAAAAGTACCTACCCTTCAAACATTTATCATTTATGTTGAAAATCTTCAAAATCCTTTATTCTAAATTCTTTAAATGTTCAATTCATTACTGTTATCTGTAGTGACTCTGCTGTGCAAAAATGAAACTTCTTTCTACTATCTAACTGTACATTGTTGTCAGGTGCCATAAAATCATGTCTGACTCATAGTGACCCTTACAGGGTTTTCAATGGCTATTTGTTTATCTAACTGTAAATTGGGGCTTCGGTTTAGCTTAGTTGGTAGAGTGCTGCTCTGCACTTTCTGAGGACCCCCGTGCAATACCCAACACTGAAAAAATGGGAGAAGAATGTGGCAATCCACTCTCAAGGCAATCTGGAAACAATCAACCCTCAGAAATCCTGAGGATCACTATGAGTTGGATGTGCACTTGACAGCATCTAACAACAAAAAACTGTCTAAGTTAGTACCAGTTAATCAAACTTTCCCATCTCTCCTTCCACCCTACTCTTGAGGGTTCTAGTAACTACAATTCTACTTTCAACATCAATGAGATTAGAATTTTTTTTTATTCTACATATGAGTGAGACCTGCAGTACTTGTCTTTCTATGCCTGGCTTATGTCTCTTAAATATAGTAATCTCCTGTTCCATTTGTGTTGTCACAAATGACAAGATTTCCAGCTTATTTATGGCTGACTAATATTCCATTGGGCTGGGATTTAGCTCAATGGGTAGAGCGCTGCACTGCAGTCTCTGAGGCCCCGAGTTCAATTCCCAGCACCGCAAAAATGGGAGAAGGGCCTGGCAATCCACTCCCAAGGCAATCCCAAAGCACTCAGCCATTGAAAACCCTGTGAGGGTGGCTATGAGTTGGATACCGACTCGATGGCACCTAACAACAACAACAACAAATATTCCATTGTGTATATGTATGACATTTTCTTTATCCATTCATCAACTGGTGGACATTTAGGTTATCTCCATTTTATGGCTATTGTGAATAGTGCTACAATGAACATGGGAGTGCAGATGTCTCTTCAACATACTGACTTAATTTGCCTTTGGATATATATTACTGCATCTTATGTTAATTCTATTTTTGACTTTTTGAAGAACCTCCATACTGTTTTACATAATGGATATACTCCTTTACATTCCCATCAACTGTGTGCAAGGGGTTCCTTTTCTCCAGGCTGTTGCCTGCCCTTCTTACCTGTTATGGTTTGGATATAAAATGTCCCCAAAGGCTCATGTGGTAAAGACTTGGTCCCCAGCTTGTGGCACTATTAAGAGGTGATTGGATCATAAGGACACTAACCTCATCAATGAATTAGCCCATTGATAAATTCATACTGAGACCAGAGTTTCTCCTTAGATGCTGGGTGTTGGGCATGGACCCAGGAATAAATGCACAAATAGCAAAGGCAAGGGAGAGCAGGACAATTTATTGAGAGGAAAGGTAAAACCTCCCTGTGGATGGAAGGGGTCCTGACTGGGTAGCTGAGGTAGGGCTGTTGTCTATGGGTTTTTATGGTTTTTATCTTCAGGCTGGACTTTTTGTACTAGCTTAAGTGGATCGGTCCTCAGGTGGTACCTGTGTGTTGGCCCAATAGAGTTATTATTTATTCTGTTTCTATCTAAAGCTTGATTAGCTAGGTGACTGCTGGCCAAGCCAAGGACTTTTTCATTTTTTTTTAGAAGGATAGGACTTGATCTGGTAACTATTGATGAACTCACTACCTGTTGCCACTGAAGAATGGAATTAGGAGTATGAAACTCATGTGGTGTGATGGGAAATTAGGTGACCTAATTAGTTGCTTGGTGATCACCTTGCCTCAGTAGATCTTTATTTTCATGTCCCATTTCCTTGAACTTGCTTGAAATTTACTAACTCCTATTAATACCTGAATGGGGTATTAGGAGGTAGGATGTAGTTGGAGGAAGTGAGTCACTGGGTACATGATTCTGAATGCTGTATCTCGTCCCAGGCCCCCTTTTCAATCATTTGCCCCTGACCCCTTACCCCTTGCTCCTGGGTAGCAGGAGATAACAGCTTGGTTGTGTTGTGTGCTTTCTGCCATGAGCCTAAAGTGATAGGACAAATAGCCTGACACCTCTGAAGGTATGAAATAAAGTAAACCTTTCCTCCTTTAAGTTGATTTTCCCAGGATTTTGATCCAGTGACATAAAGCTGATTAGCACATGATTTTAAGTACTTTTTTTCCATGCTGGGGGTAGAACTCATGGCCTCCTGCACTTGCTTTGTCACAACCCCATCCCTTATTAAGTCTTTCTGATGATAGCCATTCTTACTGTGCTGAGGTGACATTTCAGTCTGAATCTTTTGATTTAACTCACTTATCTCAAACTTACTTTCTTTCTTTCTTTCTTTCTTTCTTTCTTTCTTTCTTTCCTTCTTTCTTTCTTTCTTTCTTTTTTTTTTCTTTTTGTGGTACTGGGGTTGAACCCAGAGCCTGGTGCCTGCATGCTCTGCAAGTGCTGGACCACTGAGCTGCACCCCCAGCCCATTTTTTTTACTTTTTGAGACAGGGTCTCGATAAATTACACAGACTGCCTCTGGTCTCAAACTTGCGATCCTCCTGCCTCCGCCTCCCAAGCCACTGGGATGATAGGCGTGCCCCACCGCGCCAGGCTAACTTATCTCAAACTTTCTGTCTCCTATCAGTGGGAGACTTCTTGGTCTGTAGGTGCTGGCCTTTGCTTTCTATCAGAGATTGTCATCTCATCAGGCTCTTCTGCTCTCAATATAATTTCAAACTTTAATCAGTTTGAATTAGACAAATCAAAAATTTTAATCTTTACTCCTTCAATAGTTATTACCTTTTCTTGACAATTGTTTCTTGTAACTCTTATGTTTAATAAATTCTTTGTTTTACTTTTTAAAATACATTCAAAGAATATTTGTCTACTGTCGCAACCTTTTCAAATCCCTGCATATCTTGAGTTTTTAGTATCCTCTAATTCCATTAGGTTCCAGGGTTTATCTCAGTTGCTAGAGTGCTGCTCCACACTCTCTGAGGACTTGAGTTGGATCCCTAGCACCGCAAAAATGGGAGAAGGACATAACAATTCTTTCCAGAAGCAATCCTGAAATAATCAGCCATTGAAAACCCTATGAGAGTTGCTATGAGTGGGATGTCACTCAAAGGTACCTAACAACAACACACCTAAATTCATTAGGAAGCTTTGTTCTGAGCTTCTGCTCTCTACAAGTGTATCTTATATCGAATTCAAAATGGAATTTAAAAGATTTTTCTAACATGCAGTTCATAAATATGTTAACTCTCTAATGTTCACTTTGTACTACATTTTCTTTCTCTTAGAACTTTGGATCCTTTTCATCTGACATTTAACAGCCTCTTTTCCAATAATTACCCAAAGCAAATTCATTATTATGCAAAATCTTTTAGGCCTACAATCTCCATTCAATTTTAAACTTTCGTTTTGATTTTCTTCCCTGCATTACTATTGTATCAAGTTTAGATTCATATACATTGTAAAAGGATGATAATTTCTTTTCAAGTGTCACTTATATTATAATTTCTAGAGACAATTTTAAATCTCTCTCATTTCTAAAGCTGGGGCTGGGATTTAGCTCAGTTGGTAGAGCACTGCTCAGCACATTCTGAGGACCCCCGCACCACAAAAATGAGAGAAGGATGTGGCAATTCACTCCCGAAATAATCCTGAAATAATCAGCCATTAAAAACTCTATGAGGGTTGCTGTGAGTCAAACCTAAGAACAGCAACATTTCTAAAGCTATACCTTCTTTTTAATTTGAGAATTCAAAATGTTCTTTGCTTTTATCTGTTAATATTTGAGATGGAAAAAAGAAATAACAAGCACATGATCTTCAGATTTGAGAACACTTAAAAATGAAAAGATGATAAAATAATCCAACAAATTGAAGAAAAAATGCAAACTGTAAAAAGAAAATAGTGATGCACTAGGAAAGAGTTTTTTTTATTTTTATTTTTATTTTTTTTAATTTATTTATTTTTTTGAGGCATTTGAGGGTTGCTCCCATGGTCTTGCACATACTTTGCAGGTCCTCTACTTCTGGGCTATACCCCCAGCCCATTTAAATTATTGTTATTATGTTTTCAATTTTGAAACAAGATCTCACTCAATCATGTAGGCTGCCTCTAGCATCCTTCTGTTCAGCTTCCTGAGTCTCTGAGATTAGAGGCATTTTCCATCATGCCCATCAAAGAAAGGACTCAGAGGCTTGTGTGAGAAAAAGGAGCATCTTAGATTTTTCAAAGAATTTATTAGAGAAACTAATCTAAGGAATTCTTTGGAAGAAATTAAACACTTCAAGAAAAAAGTGATGAGAGATGAGAGATGCATAGATAAAAATAGTTGGCAATTATAAAATTAAATTATTGATGATCTAAATGAAGATGGGACTGGGGTTTAGCTCGGTTGGTAGAGTACTGCTCCACACTCTCTGTGGACCCAGGTTTGATCCCTGTTGTTGTTGTTGTTGTTGTGTGCCTTTGAGTCGGTATCCGACTCATAGCGACCCTCATAGGGTTTTCAATGGCCAACTGTTTCCGGATTTACTTGGGAGTGGATTGCCAGGTCCTTCTCCCATTTTTGCGGTTCTGGGAATTGAACTCTGGACCTCAGAGACTGCTGCGCAGCCCTCTACCAACTGAGCTAAATGCCAGCCCGGTTTGACCCCTAGCACTCCACAATCAGGAGAAGGGTGTGGCAATTGACTCCTAAAGCAATCCTGAAACAATCAGCCATTGAAAACCCTATGAGAGTGGCTATGAGTTAGACCCAACTCAATGCCATCTAACAACAACAACAAATGAAGATGGTGGGCTTGTGGAGTAGGCTCAGCAGTCAAGTGTGCATGAAGCCTTGCGTTTGATCCCTAGAACTGCAACAGACAAAAAACAAATGAAAAATAGGGGACTTCATAAGGTGATGTGATACCAAGTTGACACTGTATTGGCATCTCAACAGCCTAGCACTCTCATCTGTTATTATCCATACCAAACTCAAGTCAAACACAAGAATAATGTAAAACATGACCAACATCCAATTGCTTTGAGGATCACTTCATTGGCCATTGTCTAGTCAGTGAGGTCACAAGGATTTGGCTCATTGAATTGCACACTCTTGAGAGCAAGAATCAAGTTTCCTGTTACTTACATATCTGTTATGCAAGTTGGCACATCAGAGATTTTAAAAACAGCTGTTAACTGCCTCTTACATTTAGCTCACTTGGTAGAGTGACAGTCTGAAGTCTCTGAGGTCCCAAGTTAGATGCCCAGAACTTCAAAATTGGGAGAATGTGGCAATCCACTCCTGTGGCAGTCCTAAAACAATCAGCCATTGAAAACCCTATGAGGATTGCTATGTGTCAGACACGACTTGACAGCACCTAACAACAATAACAAAAACAACATGTTTCCTCTAGTTGAAGTTATTCCTTTCCTGGTTCAAGGAATGAGTCTTTCCCCCTCAAAATAGCATGTTTCCTATAGTGCTTTGACTATTTTTTCCAGAAAAAGAAAGCTCCCAAAGCATAAAGTACCTTCCTCAGTGTATGTGTAATACATATTTCTCTTCTGACTTGTCCATTGGACAGTGCTGCCTTAGGTAACCAAGAATATGGAGGGAAATATTCTTCCTTTCCTATGCAGCTTCATCAAGACCTTTTCTATATATGTGAAGTATAGTTCCCCAGAGTGGAAAAATCATATGATTATATAAGTGCTAGTAGCCTAACAGTTAAGATCTTCAATAGTGGACAACTCAAATTTGGGAAAGCCCCAGGATTATCAGTATTATCAAAAGTAACAAACATTCAATTCCATATTATATCACCCTTAATAAGGAGCTTTCAAATAAATAACGTTCTTTGATTCCTATGTTAGCCTTTTGAGATATAGGCTATGTTATGTCCATTTTATGAATGTAAAACTGGCTCTTAGAGAGCTTAAGAAAATGATCTCCTAGTCCAAAAATAACAGTGGTGGAGTGGGGCCTCACATTTTAGTTTTGAATTTTTGACCCTGAGTTCTCTTACTGCACCCTATAGTCTGTGAATACCCCTGGAAAAGTCAGTTAAGGTTAAATTATGTGTCTCCTGATCTATAGGAGTGCCTATGAACTTGATTGTGGCTAGATCTCACCCAGAACTTAAAACTAGAATAACTAAAGACATATTTTTCCCCTGTGATTATGAAAATGTGTAAAGCAAGGGTTAGAAAAAAAGATTCAAAATGTGTTCCAAGGAGATCTTCCTGTGGTAACACTGCATTCCAAATGTGTGAAAAAGACAGGGAAAAACATGAACTGCAATAAATTATGGCTAAAATGAGTTCACTTATTAGCTTCCTATTTCCTGGCAACTGGAAGCTAGCAACTCTTAGAAGCTTTCAAAACCTGGGAATGATAGGCATCCTCAAGTTCAAAGACTTTCTTGAACCTTTTGGACCTAACACTGCAGCTAGAAGTCCTGTCGAGACAGGCTTCCCTGGGTAATTTCCAACCCAGTTGGATACACAGCGCTGTTGGAATGAGCTCTCCCAAGGTTGTTCATCACTGACATTCTGGCTTCCACTAGATTTGGGAGAACAGAGACTGCCTGTGAGACTGGCCTGGGGAGTGTGCATATGGCTTCTCTAACCCGAACCACCTGACCCTGGTCACCAGGACAGCATTCAGAGGGCCTCCTTTCTGACACAGGTGTCATTCTGTGCCTGGTGTGCCTCATGCAAAATTAGGGGACACACCTCTAAAGGCTGCTTGAGGGGGATTTTTCCTTAGAACAGGACACCTTTCTATCTTTCTTAAAAATCCAAATCTAAAAGGATATTTTTACGTTAATCAATTTCCTTAGGGTAGCTTGCCATCACTGATATTAAGTCATATATATTGAAGGTACATATGTTCATAATAATTGGCTTAGTAGACTGATATTCAGGAAGAGAGGAGACCTCAGCATAGAAATACAAGTGGTCATAGTCTTTTCATGATTGGCTCTAGTGAAAAATGAGATTGGGAGAAGCAACACTACTCCCACAGGCATTATTCTTTTCAAAAGACAAAACAATGGTATAAACATTTGATTTTTGGTCCTTTGTTCTTTAAAAAAATAGCAAGTAACTCTATAACACATAGTGCAGCTCTTAAAATGGCAAAATCAGTGGCCTGGTGACTCATCTGCACCCAGGAAGACTTGGTTTTAGAAGCCAATTGTTGGATACTTCAATAGATTTCACACACAGATCACCCCCAGCCAGAGGTAGCTTACCTACAACAGGATCTGAAAGAGTTTTTATCACAAGAGCACTGGCTCCTTCTGCAAACAAGTCCAAGTAGCAGATACAAGAGTGAATAATCTCTGACTCTATGAGGATCTTCACCACAGTGTGTCTCAGGCCAAGGTTTCTTTGAGAAAGAGATTGATGAAAAAGGGACTGTTTGCTCCAAATGTCTGATTCCTCATTAATTAGAGTTGGCACCCAGATCAAAGACTTTGCCTCTATTTTTCTTTATGTATTACGACATGATGATAACACTGATTTATGATTATGTTCATGATCTAGCTTTGATACTAGAAGTAAGTAGATGTTCTAAGGAACATGAACGGTATGATGATTTGAATATGGATTTGGGAGATCTAGAAATTCTTCTATTGTTGAAATAGTAGAGGAGAATGGGATACCTTATAAGAATTGTAAGATGTCTTATCATCTTCTTAAAAACTGGACGATTTACTATGACATCTCGTCAAAGGCAGGCACACACATTTCTAATGTCTTCCTATGTAAAATGTTCGCTATTTCTTTTTTATTAGATTTTGCCTCATTATAATAATAGTTTTCCTGCAGTCAAAGTTCCTTATTAAGTTTTGTTTTAAAATAATTCAAGGTACTTGTTGGAGCTACAAAATTTTGCAATATTATTTTACAGTTCCTATATTAAGATGCTTAGATTTAGTTTGCCAACTAGTCTGAAAGATCTCTTGTTCTCATGTGTTTTATAATCCAGTCTAACACATGTGGGACTTAAGTTTGGAGCCAAAATATTTTTTACCCCTTACTGTTAGTTCGTTTGCAATCCTAGACCTCCAACTGAGGTGAAACAACTTGCTTGTTGTTTCTTAGAATCTTCTAGTTTTGTGAAACATCATGGACAAGACAAACCAAACCAACTTATAGTATCAACAAATGGTATACTAAATCTGTATTTTTTGCATTAATATAGTGGATTCAAATGTCTTTTTTGAACAGCATGCTTCTTAAAACATTTTCATCAGAATTCATTGAAAGAAAAAATGATCCAGTATGATTCTTCAGTAAAATGGTAAGGGTTATTTCTTTCAGGGTGTAAATTGAATTAGTTCAACACATTGCTTGAATTATTTGGAAGAAGTTTTTCTCTGGCCAACAAATTTAAAGTCATGCACACACAAATCCACATGTACATACTGTTATGTTTTTATTGCTGCTTAGAAAATTTAAATAAAAATATTATTTTTTATGGTTTAATGCTATCTCTGTGGCTAGAATGCAAACTCCATGAAGGCAGGAATTTTTGTCTATTTTGTTTCTTGTTGTACCATAGTACTTGAATTGTGTCTGAATTGTAGAAGTACAATAAACATTTATTTCATGAATATGTGGCTATCTCCGGAACCTGAATTTACCAGATATTGGTACAAATTCTTTCTTAATTTTTGATTTATGTATCTAGAAGTTAGAAAGATTGGCTTATTTCATAAGATATCAATACAGTATAATGATCAGTGATTCTCTGAAAAAAACACAGATTTTAATTTGAATGAGATGTATATGTGGCCACTTTCTTTTCGAATTGAACCTTTACATCTATATAAACTTCATGGATAAAAACCACAATTAAAAACCTAAGACATTTGAAATCTTACTCCCCCGCATTAGATGTATCTAAATAATTTTCTGAGAAATTCTTTAAAAATATATGTTGTTTAATTTTTTAAAGAAGTATAATACTGTTGTTTCAAAGTATTTAAGGTAAACATAAAAAATATCAAAGAATAAGATATTTGGATACGTACTTACTCAACTGTAACAAATCTATGCTTAAAGCAAAAACTGTAAATGAAGGAAGATTAAGACCCTGAATCATGCAAAATTGTATTCTGCTCTATGGTAAAGCAAAATCTTGGTAATCAATTCAAATTCACAGCACAGAAAACAAACAACATCATACAGTGTGTTGAAGTCCAACTAAGAGCCAAAATGGAAAATACTGCTTACAGTTATATATTTAGTAGGTGAAAATTGGAAAATGAAACTAAGAATATGATAGCTATTTACAATGAGCTTGTTCACATATGTTTACTATACGCTTATCATAGCATGGAATTTCTCAAATGCGCACAGAGCATTCTTTGGAGAGACCTACTACCCCAGCCAGGTTAAGGGCAATTTTGTTCTTCATTTTGGCTGTGAATTTGCAGTTGCTTTTGTCATAAAGGTTTTGTGATTACTGAATTTGAGAGAAAAATGTCACTAAATTTAAGGTAGTGACCCCAGTAGATGTTCACCCAAAACTGAAGGTGATTTCTACTTCTACCATGGATCTGTGCACCATGGTTCTGGGAATTATGGCCTGGTAATTTATTGGGGGCTGGGGGTTAGCTCAGTTGATAGAGTGCCATAGTGTACTTTGTGAGGTCCTGGGTTCCATCCCCAGGACCACAGAAATGGGAGAAGGAGGTGGCAGTCCACTCCTGAAGCAGTCCCAAAACAGTAAGCCATTGAAAACCCTTTGAGGGTTGCTATGAGTCCAACCCGACTCGATGGCACCTGACAACAACAATAATTAAAAGTGAAGGCCAAGTGCATACTAGAGTCTCCCAGGGCTGGGTAAGGAAGTCTGTCCTGTGTATGATCACTCTATTTTTGTCTCAACAATCTCTCCAGTTACAAAGCCATAAAAGAAACATGACTGATGATTTGAAAAAAAAGAATCCAGAAACAGGAAAGTTTCTCCATCTTAGGACAAGGTTTTCCTGATGCAAAAAACATGATATCAATAGGAAAGAAAGTATTTGTCAAATGTACTTGGTCCATATGAAGATGCTACTCCTTAAATGCTATTATTTATGGTACTATTAAATTTATGTTGAATAGATTATATAATGACACAATTTTACTTTTACCTTTTCAGTGGTGATTTAAATGGTATTGTACTTTGGTAGTATTTAATATAATATTTCTAAATAAAGAAACTCAAATACTAACAAGGACCCCTATTCATAGTATATATGTAAGTGAATGATTTTTTTTAACGTTTTTTGTTATTATATGAGGCATTGCAGGGCTATTGTTTTAAGAAACAAGCCTTTAATATTCCAAAATTTAGGGTCTGTTTTTGCTTACTTTTTGTCTTATGTAGCATGTCACCATTTTTGCTCAGGTTTCCCCTTCCTTTTATCTTTCCTTTATTCTAATTATATTTCTTAATATTCAAAAATTCAGAATAGAACAATTCCCATGAATGTGCTCTGAGAAGATTATTCACGCCTCCTTAAGTTTTATGTTTTCCAAAATCCTAAGCTAGAACATTAAAATAATCGACGTGTAACTACTTCTTTGGGGGAAACATTAATTTCTATAGATAGCTTTTTAGACTTTACGTAATTCTTTATGGCATATAATTATTATTCTCATCACTAAGACAATATTGTACTAAACCATTTCTGCCTCTAAGATTGTGGATCTTTCAGTCATACTGATTAAACAGCTTTGTTTTATATGCAAGTGGCACATGTCTTATGTGGATTTTGTAAGATAATGGACAAGTTTTCAAATTCATTATTGTGCCTAACATTGACATTAAACATTTCTAATTATATTCTCCTCTGATTGACAAGAATACAAGAATGAAGCATTGGTTTTATCCCAAAGACATTCTGTCTGAATTGATAGCTCAGAAAATAATAAAAAAAATCATGGTGGTTTTCATCCACCATATTTAGATCAATGGTCACACAAACCTTTAATATTAAAATATTGAGATGCTACCTTCTTTCTATGTGCCAAATTGTCTCATACAGTAACAATTATCTATTCACAAATTGTTAAAGAGGAATGAAAGGATTTAGCAAGATGTCTCCTATAGCAAAGACAGTCTTTTTAAGTACTGCTTTTCCTACTCTTATTCACAGAGTCCCAGAATTTATTAAAGAATTATGCACAAACTAAATTCTGAATACATATCACAGTTAGTAAATTAATTACATTATAACACTTTCTAACCTTAATTATTCAGCACTTTTCAGGTGAAGAGTAAAAAACAACCACCAAACTTTATAAAATTTTGTTGCAATATTGTAGAGGGGGCTTTATAAAATATAAATATGAATAAAGGAAAGACTAAATTAATTTTGAGCCTAGAAGACCTATGAATTCCTAATTTTATAATTTTTTATTTAAAGTTTTGATCTGGTTGGAACAAATTTTCCTTTCAAGTACTCTCATAAATCTATGTTTTCTTTATCTTTGGGAAACTATCTTGAGATCATTATATTGCAGCTGCAAAGGAAAGTGATTTCAGCAGTATTCAACTCTGTATGCTGCCCAAGGACTTAGTCAATGGGGATTTCACATGCTCTTATACCAGGGATCTGATTTGAAGACCAAAGGGGAGAGACCTCAGAAAGGAAAGGGTCCACTACTTGCTCATACATTATTTAAAAAGCCTTATTAGTGCTTCAGATGTCAGAGTATTAAGAGAGAAGGAAAACACCTTTGTCTCTAGTACATAATAAATCTATCCCTGAATAGACTGGCCTTGCAAAATAAAACACAATCAATGCTTACTTATATAAGTCAACTGTCATTTCCCCAGGCAGCTTTGTATGCAGGGATGAGATGGACTCTTGGGAATTAGAGATGTATTCATAAGTAAGAGAGCTTGCAAATTATCCCTGTAGCAGTAGGACTTTATTTAGTGCATGTTGGGTTGTAATAAAAGTACTCCCACTTGGCCCAATTCTATACTGCTTCCTGCCATAAAACTCCTACATGTGATATAGGAAGATATAAGGGCAGAAGGCTTTTGAGAAGCAAGAGTCAAGTTAATAATGTATCTACGTCTCAGTATCAAGAAGACATAAACCTGTACTTACACAGCTGCTGAAACCAGAGATGTACTAAAATGTCACAGATATGTACCCTGAATACAGAAATAGAAGTAAACATATTGATAAATGATTTTTCATTGCCCTACACATCACCATTTTTGTTTTTAATAATCTAGGCAAGGTCATTACTGAAGAAGCAGAACTAGCAATCATTTATATGGCATGATCTAAGGGGAGAAAGAGCTGAACTCTCACTTTCAATTGTCTGCTCAAGTTGTGGAACTTTCCAATATTAAATTCTTCCTAAAGTACCTTCATAAAAAGCTGATCATTTGTATTGAGATTTGTAAATTTTTAGGAAGCCATCACACAGTTTCATTCGCACCTAGTAGTCATTGTCTTGGAAAATGGTGATGAAGTAGAGAGCATTTAATGCAATAGTGGATTTGGGAACATGGGCTTTCCTACACCAGGAAGAATACACAATCATGAAGAACTGTCCCTGAGTGCTAAGTTCCCAGGTTTTAGAACAAGAACTAGTTAGAAAGGCAGTTGGATCAAACCCACCATCATTCCATTATGGATCATGATCAGTCCTCGGTAAAGGCACTTTTAAAAATTTTGTTTTTTTATTGTTAGTATGGTTTTAGTTAGTGTACAACATGATGAGTTTCACTATTACATTTCCATACATGCATGTCATTGCACATTGTTCATGTTCACATGAGCCTCGTCCCAGATGCTGATCCCTTTCTTCCCCAACAATGGTCCCCCTTCTGTTGATGTGTTTTGTTTGTGTGGATATTTAAATCCAGATTCTACTTTGACAGCAAAATGTGGGATTTCTCTTCCTCTCTCCCCATTATCCATTCTTATTTCCCCTGACAATAAAGACATGGCTCTGTTTCTGTATCTTATATTCTATTCCATTGGTCTACATGTCTACTTTGGTACCAGTACCATGCTGTTTTTGTTAGTATAGCTCTGTAGTGTAATTTGAAATCAGATATTGTGAAATTCCTGCTTTGTTCTTTCTCTTAAAGATTACAATTGCAATTCAGGGTCTTTTGTGCTTTCATATTAATTTTAGGATTGTCTTTCTATTTCTTTGAAGAATGCCATTGGAATTGTGATGAGGATTGCATTGACTCTATAGATTGCCTTTGGTAATATATTCTTTTTCACAATACTACTTCTTCTGAGCCATGAGCATGGGAGCTCTTTCCATAATCTAGTGTCTTCTTCAGTTTCTTTCTTCAGTGTTTTAAAGTTTTCACTGTAGAGGTTTTTCACTTCCTTGGTTAGGTTTATTCCTGATTTATTCCTAGTTTTATTTTATTTTATTTTATTTTATTTTAGGGGTATTGGGCATCTAAAACCAGGGCCTCATGCATACCTTGGCAAACACTCTACCACCGAGTACATGCCTAGCCCCTAAGCATATTTTTTCGATGGCAGTAACAGTCATGCTGAATTGGAGGAGAAAAGTATCTGAAAATATAGCAGCAATGTTTGAAATAATTACTAAGAGTCCAAACTTAGCCCACTTAATGCTGTTAGTCGTCTGTATCTAGTATCACCCTACTAAAACTTTCTTGAAAGATATAAATGGCCTGATGATTGACATTTAATCACTTTTTTTCCCCACTCTTATTTGTTTTTACCTGTTCTTTCTGATACTTTTTCAGTAATTAAGTTTCTTAATACGTCAGTACTTTTGTCCCTGAAATGTGTCCAAGAGGGTCTTGACCTAAAAGACTAGTGATAGGGAAAATTATGGCTGCAAGTTTCTTCTCTGTTAGAGGTCATAAGAAGTTTCCATGAGACAATATAGCACAAAAATGTAATTAAGCAGGTAATCAATTAAGAAAAAAGAAAAAAGGACAATTCTTGCCACAATTCTCAAGAACATGCATATCTCTACTAGTTGATGAACCCCAAAAGAATTTCTATCTTCTTTCCATACAACTTAAAATTAATCTCAAAGTGGTAGAGATGCTCCCTCTCTTTCATGGAAAAATCATAGAAAATGTTAGACTAGCTATTTAGAATTTTTATTTTCTGACATTTATAAACAAAGCTCTTGAGGCTTTCAAAAAAGTTTTGTCTTCTCTTTCAACAGGTTTGTCTTGAATTTAAAATAGAGGGATTTATATGATTTTGGAACATCTCCAAATTCACAAATTCTTCATTGCAAAGTTAAAGGCATGAAAGGATGTGTAAATATTTGGTGAGTAGCCTGAGTCATTCCAATGGAAATATTCCCCTTCTGGTGTTTGGTATGAACTGAAAATGCCCCAGGTCTGAGCCTTGAGTTTTGATTCAAATGTAAAAGATTAAAAATAAATGTAATAGGTGGGAACATCTTAATCATCCCTCTGAGTCCTGTATTTTCTATAAATACCCATTATAAAATGGGAATTTCCTGATGTATGTTGAATTAGTAGAGTATAGGGTACTTGTGGTATGTGAGAGAGGGCTGGGGCAGGACAAAAAGCGAAGGAGCCATCTCATTACCATGACTTCCTAATTTAAGCAGGTAGGGATCAAGGAGTTTTTCCAGGTAAATAGTATTTCTCTGATTTGCTGCTGTAACTGACATAAAATTCTAAAACTGGAGGATAGGACCTACTTTTGCCTAACTGGCTTTGGTTTTTTAACCTTTTTATATGTATATAGCTTTATGGGAACTCTACATTGCAAGCCATGAGATTTCCTCTTTAGTTGTTATTGTATTTGGTCATATTTTAAAGGTGTATAACATATATGCAGAAAAGAAAAAAAATTCCATATATACTTACTCATTTCACTAAAGCCTGGATCAAAATATAGAATACTAAGGATACCACAAGTGCTTCACTCATGCCTCTCCCAGTCAATATCATCCTACCAAAAGTATCATTTATTCTAATTTTTACCATTGTTAGTTTTACCTTTTCCCAAAATTTATATAAATGGAATTTTATTTTTTCCTCAAATCTCATCTGTAAGATTCATTTATGATGTTATATGTAGCAATAGTTTATTTTTTCAATTCTACTAGGAACTTATATCAACTCACTTATCTATTCAACTGTTTAAGGATATTTTGATTGTTTTCAACCTGTTCAATAGACATTTGATACTGTTAATAAATCTTTGAACATTCTTGTACGTGCCTTCTGCTGCCCATATGCCCTCATTTTTCTTTTTTGTATATCTAGGAGTGAAATTGATGAATGATAGCATCAGGGAATTAGTAGATCATGCCAAGCAGTTTATCAGAGTGGTTGAGTCATTTCACAACCTCTATTTAGAATAGATGAGTGCCTTATGACACCCATTGCCTCACCAAAAATTGTGCAATTCAACTGTTGCTTTGTATGTGGCAATAGTAGTTTTTCCTCTTGAATGACGTGTGGGTCCTCAGCCAGTATTTCACCATGGATTCAAGTTTTGTTTCCTTGAGGATGGGCAACATCGAATACCTCCTTGTATCCTTTTGCAGCTGAAAGAATATCCCTAAAACACTTCACTGTTATGGGTTGAACTGTGTGCTTCCCTTGCCCAATTCATATATTGAGTTCTATCCCTGAGTACCTCAAACTGTAAACTTATGTGGAAATAGGGTTGTGGAAGGTGCATTTATTTAAACTAAGATGAGGTCATACTGGTGCAAGGTGAGCTCCTAATACAATATGACGGGAATCCTTACAAAAAAGGGAAGTTTGGAGAAAGAGATATACACAAGGAGGGTGCCATGCAAAGAGATGAAAGACAAAGATGTTCATCTATGAAGCAGGGAGAGGACCCTGGAACAGACCCATCTCCCCCTGTCATCAGGAGAAGTTGATCCTGTCAACACTTTCAGGCTTCTGGCCTCTATAACTGTGAGATAACTCATTTATATTTTTCTAAGTCACCAGCTTGTGGTTCATTCTGACAGCCGCCCTAATAATTATTATCCATTAATACAGCATGCAGCTGGCTCCTTACCACTTTCCCTGGTTGCCAGTTGTGTTGATGGGGTGTTACTTGTCTTTTGGGGTAAATGTCACTTGTGGTCTCAATGACAGCTTTCCCTCCTCAAGAAAACATCTTGGGACTGCCCATTGCCAAAGGGAATTGGTAGTGGAGATAACTAAACTGTGAGAGAATATCACAAATTTTTGTATTAATGGAGTAGGAAACCATTTGATAGGACATTAGATCATTTGATAAAACAAATCTTCATGTGATGGTCCAGCTTTGTTTCTTTGTCTGCTAATTCTGGAAAAGAAAAGTGATTTTTTCGTTTCACCTTTGTTGAGGACTGCCCACACTCAAGAGTCTGCTAAGAATCCTTATTCTCCTCATGAATTGATAAGAAATATCATAAAACAGAATAAAATTTGTAACTCTAATCCCCAAATGATATTTGTCAAGGTTTATGTATAAAATTCCCGCATGTGTCTGTCAGCTTGCCATGCTGTGGGGGCTTGCATTTTGTTGTGATGCTGAAAGCTATGCCACCAATATTTCAGATACCATCAGGGCCACGCATGGAGACATGTTTCAGCTGAGCTTCCAGACTAAGACAGACTAGGAAGAAGGACCTAGCAGCCCACTCCCAAAGTAATTAGTCATTGAAAGCCCTATGAATAGCAGAGTTGTTGTTGTTGTTGTTAGGTGCTGTGGAGTTGGGTCCAATTCATAGCAACCCTATGTACAACAGAAGGAAACATGCCTGGAACAATTGTCAGTGCCTCCGTGCTATTCAGAGGGTCTTCAATGGCTGATTGTTTCAGGAATGGGGTGCCAGGTCTTTCTCCTAAGCCCGCAGCACCTGGTATTCCAGGCGTTTTCCCATCCAAGGACTAACCATGCCCGACCCTGCTTAGCTTCCAAGATCAGATGAGATAGGATGTTAGGATGGTATAGCTGTAGATATGAATAGCAGAAAAGAAACATCAAATATAGTGTGGGAAAATGAGTCCCTCAGGCTGGAAGGCATTCAAAAAACTATTGGGGAAGGATTACCTCCTCAAAGTAGAGTCGACCTTAATGACAGGAATGGAGCAAAGCCTTAGGGACCTCCAGCTGCTGATGTGGCACAACTCAAAATGGAAAGAAATACAGTAACTCCAACAAATGGGCTCAACATAAAAAGATCATGTGCCTGGCACAATAGTAGGTAGTGTTTCATTATGTTGTACATAGGATCACTGTGAGTAAGACCCCATTCAATAGCACCTAACAACAACAACATGTATAAAAATATACTTTAATAGATTTAAAGCTTTAGTGGAACTGAAACAATTATTTCAATTATGTGCTATGTTTGCCTGAATGATCTATGTACAGTGTAATTGTCACTCTAATGTTATCTGCCTCAGTGAACTAGAAATTGTTATAAAGCTAATGAAATATGGGAAAGAAAATAATTTCTCCTAGGAGAACATAAAACATATAAGAGAGATGCTTAGTAAAACAGCACACTTAATGCTGTTGTTGTTAGGTGCTGTCAAATCGTACCCGACTCATAGCGACCCTTACAGGGTTTTCAATGCTGGTTGTTTCAGGATTACCTCAGGAGTGGATTGCCACATCCTTCTCTCAGCACACTTAATGACATGATATAAATACATCTGTATGTATTGCAGATGGGAAAATATGCCTCAATAGCACTTGCTTCTGAGATACTTTCTGCCCTTCTAGAAAATAATAGCCAAAACAAGGAGTACAGAGAAATTAACATTCACAATTAACCATGTAGCCATCTGTAGTGAGTTCCTAAGTAGGAGGTGTGCAGACATATGATGGATGCAAATAGATGATTTCTTTCTGTTTTCTTTTTTTTCTCATATGCAGTATATGTGATTAGAGTTGGGGGTTTCAAATGGCCTTCATGAAAAGTTTGGGATTATTTACGTTTTATAAAAGATTGATAACTCTGAAATGAAAATACAAGTTTTAAGTATCTTCATTTTTTTCTAAATCAGAGTATCACAAGGAAGGGTTAATATTATTTGTATTTATGAAGCACTGACGGGACTGACGCTATAGAAAAGGTCAGCTTCCTTTCCTATCAGCCTTTCTGACTTTTGTTCTAGAAGGTTGCCTTTAGTATATCTTGACATTCCTTGCTGTCCATAATAGGTACAGTGAAAGGTCAGAATTGGCAAAGCTCTCACGATGCCCTAACTGCCAGTCAGCAGACATTTCTTTAAACACACCTGTTTTCAGAGCAATAATATAGCATATCATTTCCCTTTTCCAGTGGCCTAGTAGTCAGCCAATTCTTTGACCAAAGTTCCTATTAGATGCTAGGGAAATGCCCTATCTTATTATTCCGTTTTCCATTTAAGTCATCTCCCTTGTAACTGGTTCACTATTTAGAAATGTTGGGATCAAAAATTCTGTCAATAGAGATGCATAGCTTTGCTTTAAAATCCTTTCTGTCTGGTTTTTGCATTAGCTATATGAATACAGGCAAATAATGAAAAGAAGTAGCTCATTGAAAGAAATAAACATTGATCACTTTAATCTACTTTTCATGTTAGATTTAGTAACCACCAAACAAGGACAAGATCCCATCCACTAGTGATTGGGAAATGTTCATTGGACTAGAGATTCAGTATATACATGTAAAGAGATGAATTGTATTGTCCCAAATGTATTAAAGTATAAAGTATATTTAACCTCAGGATTCAAGGTGCTTCATAGTTATAGTTATATTGGAATTTCTATTTCAAATTATAAAATAAACATTATGCTGGGATATCTCATACTTGTATATACCCTGTATTGACAAGTCCAGAAGGGTTTCATAGGTTAACCTATGGTTAACCAATTCTGAATTTTAAAACATAATCTAATAAATATCCCTCATATGCTATTTTTCTCATTATGGCCCAAATTATGATGATAAACGTTCAAAATATTGAGCGAACACCACCTCCAACTTCTCTATGTGTTAGTCTGTATCTCTACTGGGATATCTACTGGGATATCTACTTCTCTATGTGTTAGTCTGTATCTCTACTGGGATATCTACTGGGATACACCACCTTGCTATTCCCTTAAGATAAGGAGAGCAGGTGTACATATTGGAAACTTGCACTGTTTAATTATTTCCTCATGATAGAATTTCAAGACTGCAAAGGACATTAAGAGGCATTATATACATCCCTAAATTGACTGGCTATCCATTGTCTACCCAGGAAAGCAATGGGCATTTACTAATCATGTTCATAATATCTTCTTCTACCTTGAAGTATCTTTACTAATTTAAATCTCAGAAACACCTGGGACCCATACACAGTAGATCCAGAGACATGGGGAAGGAATCCTTTTAAAGAAAAAAAAATACAGACAAGATAAGAATATTTGATATCCACTCATTTTCCACCAGTTTTCTTCTACTCTTTGTGATACAAGATAGACTTGGGTTAGAATTCTAACTGATTTTTTTTTTATTTTTAAAAATTCACTTAGTGACTTACTTCAGAGAAGAGTTTCTGGAAATGGAAAATTTGCTATTTTCAAATATTTTCATTAATATGCAAATCATGTGTAATTGCTCAAAAACATGAGTATATTTACATTTCCAGCTTTCCTCATGCTAGTTCTAATTCTTGCTGTCATTTATGTTGCTTTGCTAAACAAAACCTAGAGTAATGTTTGAAGTTGAATAAACTCACAATTCTTGATAAGTTCTTAGCTACAACCTACAAGGTAAAAGTAAAATATTCTCATTTACAGAAAACATTTGGGTATTCCTTATGTGCCAGAAATATGATTTAAGTAGAGAGAAAAAAGAAATATAAAGCAAACACCTGATAATTTAAAGGTCTGGCAGCACACAGGAATATGATTGGAAACATAACTGGCCCTTTCAGCACACTCCAGAACTATGAGATCCTCCACTGTCTGGTGCCCATTGAGAACAGAGAGATATGGCAGATGCATTTAATCATGCTTGGTGTGTATACTTAACTGTAGTGCCTACTTCTCTTAGAATTTTTTTTTGTAGAAATGTTATTTGGGTGTATTTTTATATCAAGGTTGAAGACAAAAAATGGAAAGTTTAGGTGGAAAAATTTGAATCTTGATTTGAAATTATAAAAACCCAGCAATTATGCTATTTATACAATGAGACAAAAAGGGGAACAATTTCAAGAATATATATTATTTTACAGATGCCTGATGAATCATGAATTTTCACTACTGAGGAAAATCAAGAATGCAGACATTTCCTGATTTTTCCCTGTCAAGGGTAAAATATGTATATACATATGGGTTTATTAAAAATATAAAAGGATAGATAGATGATGTGGACATAAATCTACACAAATATCTATAGTTTGAGTTCTTCAGTGCCAACACTAAATATTATTGGATAAACTCAACTATGTTCTGAGGTATAAGTTCAAGAGCTACATATGTCAGTATATTTCCATCTTTACCTGAATTACAGAGAGAATGCAACTACTAGCTAAGAGGAGGAAAGAATGTTACATTATGGGTTAATGCAATGTTAAGACCATTTACTGTTCTATTAAAAGGAGATTGTGCTGATATGATAAATATTCTGAGGTATAGTATCTGCAGAAAATAAAGGAGAGGCAGTTGTTGCAGTGTGGGATATAACTATGATTGTGAGGGTCTTATATTACAATTATTGTCTCTGTGAATGTTTCTGTGCTAAAGTCAGAACTCTAAAGACGAATAATTTGCACTTTACAGAAATGGATAAAGGAGAAAAATTCTCATCATAATATATGTAAAACCACCTCTTAACATATTAACCAATTAATCCAGAAATATGTGTAGTTTTATAAATGTGTAACACAAAACAGAAGAGACTATAACTTTTCAAAGAATTTAGGAATAATAGGTGAAAAATTAAAACCAAGAGTCACTTGAAAGGTACAATAAGCATATATGTATGTACATAATGTGCAGGTCAGAGATTTTATTAGAAGTTATAAAAATCAAGAATATTTAGGAAAAATCATGTACAGTAACATCCAACATTTATAATTTGTACTAGGTATTTTTCATTGATTTTGATTCTTAAATGGAGAAAAAGAAAAATGGAGGAAGAATGTTCTTATCTTGAATTAAAAACTTGACAAACATCTCTTTAGTAATTGAGAATGGAATATACATACATACTTAACTTCTCTAATCTTATAAAATAAAATAATAGCATCTACAAGTCTGTTACAAAGCAATTAAAAATGATGACAATATTTGATGATATGGAGAGACTGATCACAGTTAACTGTAAATGAAAAATCAGGCTAAGTCAGACTATAATCCTACAAAACATATATATGTG
>VMDO01021086.1:0-36126 GCA_007922755.1 Pedetes capensis
CATACCACAGAGACACCTGCATCTCCATGTTCAATGCAGCGCTTTTCACAATAGCAAAGATATGGAATCAACCAAAGTGCCCTTCAACAGAAGAATGGATAAAAAAAACTATGGTATATATACACAATGGAATACTATTCAGCAATCAAGAAAAATGAAATAGGGTCATTCGCAGCAAAATGGATGGAATTAGAGAAAAATTATTTTAAGTGAACGAACACAAGCTCAGAAAGAGAAACAACACATGCTCTCACTCATATGAGAGAGCTGACTCAAAATTACAAGAAGGAAAAATCCTACTCAAAGGTCAGATCATAATAAAAGGGAGGAGGGAAGATAAGAATGAGGTCAATATAAATGGACTAGAAATCGCATGTAATTGTTCTAACAAGATAGAAACAAAGACCACTACAGGAAAAGTTTCTATCTTAAACAGAAATGGAACCCAAGGACATATAGAAAAATACTACATAGTAAAAGATAGAGAAGACTTGGATGGGAAATTTAGATGGGAAGGGGGCAGGGGGGGAAACGCAGAGGAGGGTAAGGGGTAACCTATATGAACAATGTTTATCAAATTGCATATATGAAAATTGTCACAATGAAAAGCATGTGAAAATGAATCACATTATGATGTACATTAAAAATTTCTAATAAAAAAAGAAAAAATTCAGGGGATAAGTAAAGTAAATGGCATTTCAAAAGTTAAAAAAAAAACTTAAATGTCCTATACCCTGTTGAAACTTAACTACTCAAAATAATGTATAGACTCAGAGATTAATAGGTCTATTCTCTACCATTAGATTATGTGGTTCTCAATTTTTTTTTGAATGGTAGATTTATATTTAACCTAGGATTCCTATTATCCTTCATACATTTTTACATGTTGCATGCAGAAACACAGTCCGGCTCCATATAAAATTAGAAATTTATTCTCAAAACAACTTGTTTTCTTTCTTAAACATTGAAGGAATTGAAATAGACACAAGTGACATACTTCATTCCCAAGTAATCATATGGGAAAAGTAACTAATTGTCCTGAGTTTTACTATAGAATATGTGGAGATTAAAGAATATTTATGATCTTACAACCAAGATTCTTAATCCCTAATGCCACCCAATTTTCCCCTCTGTCAGAACACCATCTAAACTCTTCAGTACAAATCCCAAACAATTACTAGAGATCCAGTTGGTTCCAAACCTTGCTGCTGCAAGGATTCAAAGAATTGCTCTTAATTCTGCTTTTCATGACCTCCTGATGCCCTTTGTTGGTAAATGAGGATGTGTGAGGCCATGGGTATTTGTGCAGAATTTTACAAAATTTAACTGAATTGAAAACTTTTTGTGAGCTCAGAAAATACTGTTAGGTAGGAGTAGAGGAAGACTTGAACTGAAGAAATTATGAAGGCTGTTCATGAATCAGGGATAGCAAGTAGTAAGTCAGGAGGACAGATCGTGAAAAAACGTGATTTGGTGGTAAATGATGATAAAGCTTGAGAATTCTGAATTTCATTGTTGGAGCAAAAGAAAATACAATAAGGCTGACTGTTCAAGCAGTCAAGATTCCTAATGGAAATAGCTTATTTGAGGCATCACAAAATTGGTAACCATAAAATTAGCCCTGTCCATCAAAATTAATCAGTTTTATGGAGAACGTACAAATGATTCAATGCTTCTACATACCGAATAAGAGACTGGCAAGGATTTGAAATAACGCTCTAAATAATTCTCCTACTGCTGAATTATTTTTCTAATAAGTTCAGTAATTATTGTGCATACTTCATATTTTTACTTTCTTTTAAATCAGTTCTGCTCCAAATATGACATGGAGGAAGATATTGCAGAACATTAGCCATTAATGTGCAATGATTTATAGCAAATGGTGTTTAATATCCCTATAACTACTAATAAAATTCTTTTATTTCATTTTATATTCCTATAGAAGAGAACTAGAAAATCCTAATGGAATTGATTGTCAGAGTTATTTTCAAATTAAAAAATATATTTTCTTTTCTATTAACTCTCTTTAGTTCTCTGAATTTCATACCTTTAGTATAAGAAAGAACTTTAAAAATCATTTCTATAGATTTTATTTTAAATATTTTATACAATAAGCTCTGCTTTGTAAACATCATATTCTCACAGACCAATACTATGCATTTATATATTAATTTCCCAAATGATAGAATTTTTCTAGAATGTTATCATATGTAAGACTAAATGAATATTTTGGATTACATTGTTGTTGTTGTTAGGTGCCGTCGAGTCAGTATCCGACTCATAGCGACCCTCTGTACAACAGGGGAAACACTATTGTCAGTGCTTCTCTGCTGTTCATAGGGTTTTCAATGGCAGATTGATTTTTTTGGGAGGGGGTTGCCAGGTCCTTCTCCCAAGCCTACAGCTTCTGGTGTTCCCAGGTGGTCTCCCATCCAGGTACTAACCAGGCCGACCCTGCTTAGCTTCCGAGATCTGATGGGATCGGATGCCACAGGGCTATGGCTGCAGGCGTTGGATTACATAGCATACAGGAAAATACTATTTGAGAAAGTTGCATCTGAGACAGGTTTATACATACACACTAACCAATTCAATTTACTATTATTATTAACATTGACCAGGTACTAGTAATACAAAATTCAATGTGTAGGCTTTGGGTTTGTTGATCTCAGTCTACAAATGCAAGGAAAATTAACTATCTCACTTTTAATTTCTATTTTGACTGTCTTTATTCAACTCTTCCCTACTGTACTTGATATTAGGCTCTTACTTATAGTCAGTTAAGGATCTTTTATGTCCTCAGACTCTAGGAGGTGGTGAGACTCCCTATAGAAATTGGGGTTTAGCTCTGAGGTCAGCACATGCACCTTATTTACTATCTATACACCACGGCAACCATGAGATGCACAGTATTCCCTTCCTTCTTTGACCATCAGATCAGTTCCCACTCCTGAGCCCTTCCTCATTCTCAGTGTGAAGTTATCCTCAGGTCTGGAGTTCTTCCAACATCTGTTTCAATTCTTCTTGGCCCCAAAGTATGATGCAGGTGTTCCTACCCCACTTTGGAGTCAAAGGAAATGCTTAGAGGCTGTTTCTGTCCTGTTTTCCTAGACCAGACTTTCTTAGCCAGGATTCCTTACCTGACCTACAACATGATAAACAACATGAGTGTCTGTTTTCTCAATATTTTAAAAGACAATTGCATAATTAATACAAGTCTAGATATACAGCATATTGGGGGTTAATCCTTTAGTGGTAGCTGCTATTTCTAGACTATTTTGGGCTGTAGTGGTGTTTCCAAACCTGCATGGAAATGGTATGGGAGCCTGAACATGGTTAATGAGAGAGTACAGTGCCCTTCTTAGCATCCCACTAATGTCCACATTCTTCTTTCTCAGAAAGAGCAACTAATTGTCCCTCTCCTCCAGCCCAAGATGTCACAGGTGGCAGGGAAGATTTGCATTGGGTCATTATTTGTTTTTCCCAACTCTTGTTTAGTGCTCAAGTCTATAACCTTGAACTTGAAAAGCCAATAATTTGACACCTTTTTTATCTGCATTCAGCTGCATTATTCTTTTTCTGTAACAAATGAATGTAGAATGCCAAACTGATCAAAGTTAAGGGTAAGGATGACTGGAAAAAAGAGGTAGGGTGGAAAGCGGAGATTAACATTTCAAAAATACTTCTGTACCACCAAGATGAGAAATATAAAGTACTTGTCCTTGTGGAGTCAATAATCTAGAAGAAAACCTATAATTTAATAAATTACTCTCATGGAATTGTTTTCAATTAAAATATGCAAAATATGAAAATAACTAATACCTATTGAACCCAAATTATGAAAATGCCTTTCAAATTTGAAATAATATTTCTGTTTATTCTGTGTTATAACCAGCATTTTACAAATAAGAAGACCAATACTCAGAGAGGTTGTCTATTCAAGATAACATAGCTAATTAGTGATGGAGGATGGAGATTAATACATGTGTTAGTCTTCTGTTATTTTCTATATAAAGATAAAAAATTGCATTGCATTTGAATATGGACACATAATTTTAGAAATGAATGCTTTTTAAAATTTTTTTTATTTGAGGTACAGAGGATTGAACCCAGGGCCCCGTGCTTGCGTGATCTGCAAGTTCTGGATCACTGAGCAGCACCCTCAGCCCATTTTTTTACTTTTTGAGACAGGGTCTCACTAAGTTACCCACACTGCCTCTGGTCTCTAACTTGCCATCCTCCTGCCTCCGCCTCCAGAGCCACTGAGATTACAGGCATGTGCCACCACTCCCAGCTTAGAAATGAATGCTTTATTAACATTAGTGTTAGGCTCAAAGAGCACCTAGTTGTATAGAACACGTGTGTCTCCTCCACAGTGTTTAACTATTTGTCCCAAGATGACAGTGATTGACAAGACACCAACATTTCTGGACAAAAAGATAAGTAATAAAATGCCTCTGAATACAAGTAAGAATGCTAAAAATGGATACATCAGCATCAGAGGGCCACGTACATTGTAGTAGTGTACACAGATCTGAAGGCACCATGGGTTGAAGGCAAAGATGGTTTTGAATGAAGGTGGTACTGTCCCAGTGTGCCTTTACCCCATATCTTTTCCAGCTGTTTTTGAAATTGGTTTCCTCAGCAGATATTGGAAAAAAAAATTAACACTCATGTACAATGATGTACTACCAGATGGAATAGATAGAAATGTTTTGTAAAGCAAGGCTAGTATTCAGACCTGCTTGAAATGTGTTTCTGTGATGCCCTTGCAAAAGGGTAACACAAAATTCAATGTGTAGATTTGGGGTTTTGTAGATCTCAGTCTAAAATGCAAATAAAAGTAACTCTCTTTGTCTGACCTTTAATTTCCATTTTGACTGCTTCTACTCACTCTTCCCTACTATGGCCTATACTGGGAAATGATCTTACCTCTGGACCATTCTCTACTGAAAAAAATGTGACTCATGCCCACCTAAAACCTATTTCCAAATAACTTAACTGCACAGAGCCCAGAATGGGGCTGCCAGTTACCTATAATTTTACAGTACTCCACTGATTATTCACATGTGTACACAGGTTTCAGAACTATTGAAATAGAACAGTGGTTCTTAACCTTAGCTATACACTGGAATTACTTGGAGAAGTTTTCAAAAACATTATGCTATCTGTCCCTATGCCAAGAAATCCTGATTTAATTGACTTGTGGTGTGGTCAAGACATCTGGATTTTTAAAAGTTCCCCAGGCAATTCTAATGTTTAGCCGATGAGGTAAAGCACTGATGTAGAAGAATGCATAAACAGTTTATCATTTAGTCCATTGCCAAAATATTCTGTTTCCAAAGTTGTGACTTTATACTCTCTTTTTCTATCATCATATTTGATCCAATGTACTAGACCAAGTAAGCTGATATTCAGGACAGGGACTTAGGAGATAATCAAGGATAAGAGTAAAATTATAATACCTATCTATCTCAATGAGTAATGTTGAAATATAGTGTGATTTACCCATTTAATATACAAATATAATACAATATAGAGACTTCTTGTTGTTAGGTGCCCAAATGAGTCAGTGTCCAAATCATAGTGACCATGTGTACAACAGATGAAACACTATTGTCAGTGCTTCTCTGTTATTCATAGGATTTTCAATGGCAGAATGTTTTTTGGGAGTAGGTTGCCAGGTCCTTCTCTTAAGCCTACAGTATCTGGTGTTCCCATGCAGTCTCCCATCCAAGTACTAACCAGGCCCAACCTGGCTTAGTTTCTGAGATCTGAGGGGATGGGATTCCACAGTGCTAGGGGTGCAGGCATCTCAGAGGCTTAATGTTTCCTTAATCATGGGGAAGAGACAGAATTAATGCCAGTTGCAGTTGAGTGCCAAGCCTGTGCTCTTTGAAACATGCTGCTTAGCATTTGGGTACAGAAAGGAGGAAGACTCTGGGAAAGATGGACTAAGACTTTGGTTTTGAAGATATAGGTTACCCAATGCCCAAAGTCTCATTTAAATTTTTCTCCTTTAAGGCTTATGGCAGCATCTCTAAGCGAATCATGGCCATGTTCCTTGCTTTAGTTAACAGAATGAGACTTTAAGTACTGCAAATCTCCACTGGCCAGTAAGTAATTTGCCATGTCTATCACCATCCAAAGGCCAGAGACATTCCAGATTGCTGAGAGGCTTTCAGCCTCAATTATGGACTGAGGATATTGGGAATCAGAACCCCCAGAAAACTCACTGTAGGCACATAACATGAGAGAAGAATTAAATTTTGTTTCTGTCATAAAACTAAAATATCCTAACCATTTTGCACATGGAATTCTATCACTCTCTCTTATTTATTTATTTATTTATTTATTTATTTATTTATTTGCAGGACTGGAAGACTGAACCCAGGGCCTTTGGCATACTTTGCAAGTACTCTACCACTGAGCTGCTCCCAGACCCTTTTTTATTTTTTGTCTTGAGATGGGGTCTTGTTAAGTTACATAGGCTTCCTCTGCCCTCCAACTTGCTATCCTTCTGCAGCAATATCCTGGGCCACTAGGGTTACAGGCTTGTGACACTGTGACCAGTACAAATTCTCTTTCAATTATAAAGATACCATTACATTCATTAGCATCCTTTGTGTACAGCTGTTGTACCAATGAATAGTACAACTTACTGAATCTGCACTAAGGTTTACTTACCTGCCTTATTCGCTTGCAGCTGTCCCACTGTGGTTTCTGATCCCATCAAATCTCAGAAGTTAAGCAGGGTCGGACCTGGTTAGTACTTGGATGGGAGATCGCCTGGGAACACCAAGTGCTGTAGGCTTGGGAGAAGGCCCTGGCAACCCATTCCCAAAAAACAATCAGCCATTGAAAACTCTATGAATAGCAGAGAAACATGACAATAGTGTTTTATCTGTTGTACACAGGATCACTATGAGTCAAACACTGACTTGATGGCACCTAGCAACAACAACTTACCTTATTCACAAAGACATAAGAGACCTTGTCTGATAAATTTCAAGGTCCAAGTTTATGATTTCCATAGGTCTCCCTTGGTTAAGTAATCCACTGATAGTCTCAGAGAAAGAACAAAAGTTCAAACTGTTTTCATGAGCTTATAGTGAATTTCATTGGTAAGTGATTTGTTTTCTGCATCAGGGGCTTTAAATCACCAGTTCTTGAAAGAGACCTCAGACTAACAGTATTATAATTACCTTAGGAATTTATTCAATATGGAGAATCATAGGGAACATGTTTAAATTGATTAGGGAGGTGCCTCTTTATGTTTCACAAGCTCTAACTAATATCTATTGGGAATCAGGTTTGGACTACTGACTTAAGTCAGTGGTTCTTAATTATATGATGGCAACATCAGCGAAAGCTCTGACAGGCTAGGTGGTAATATAGAATGTTGAGGTGAAGTTTGGAAAAGGAATAAATAATGGGCATTTGAAAAAATTTCTCAGGTTACTCCAAAATGATGTCTTATTCACTGAGGTCAAATGTTCAAAGCATAATTTTCAATCTAATGAGGCATTTATATTGAAAAAAGTTCTTATCTATAGGAAAGAGACTACATTCTTGGTTTTCTAAAAAGAGATGATTAGCCAGGCTTGGTGGCACACACTTGTAATCCCAGAGGCTCAGGAGGCAGAGGCAGGAGGATCGCAAGTTCCAGACCAGAGGCAGTCTGTGTAATTTAGCAAGACCCTGTCTCAAAAAGTAAAAAATGGGCTGGGGGTGCAGCTCAGTGGTCCAGCACTTGCAGAGCATGCAAGTGCAAGGCCCTGGGTTCAACCTCTAGTACCACAAAAAGAGAGAGAGAGAGAGAGAGAGAGAGAGGGAGAGAGAGAGGGAGGGGGAGAGAGAGAGAGAGAGAGAGAGAGAGAGAGAGAGAGAGAGTTATTTTAGAGACATTTATACTTTACAGAATTCCAGGGGAGTCATTGAACCAAGCTTGGATAGTACAGCTGGCAGAAACGCAGTCACAATGGAGGGCTGGGCTAGTGCAAATGGATACATGTGATCCTAGAAGGCCACGGGTAGAAACTCTAACATAGCTGAACCAAACAATAAAATATCTGCTGCCCCAGCTCTAGTCTCTTAGTGGTTGGCACCAATTCAAGCTGATCACTTCCACTTTCTAAGGCTCTTATACGGGCAAAGCAGATGTGATGGAAATTAGATGCAACAGAATCTGAGAAATAGTTTACTTATAGTCACTGTAACACAGAAATAAAAACTGGAATGCTGTTAGAGAAGGGTTAAGCAAGTTTTCAATATCTGCTATATGGCAGAATGTTATCCTAGAAGGAAATCAAGCAGATCACCTTTGCCATACTACATCTACTTTCAAGAGTTATCATTTACCTTTTGGTTGCTGTCTCAGTCTCTAAGATGTCTCAGTATTTCAGTCCTCTAACTTTCCAAGTCTCATGTTCCTTAGATTACCCAATAATCTTTATTATCAAGGAGGCTCATATTCATGTTAAAGAATAAAGAGGAAATCATGAGTCTTTGTTCTTCCACAGTAGTGACATTGATATATGCATGATGTTATTTTGTTTAATCTCATTCTTTCAGTTTTTAAAAGAATTTATTTTAAGAGCATTTCTTAAATTACAACAAAATTAAGAGGAAATTAGAAAAATCTCCCCTATATCCCTTGCTCCAACATTTTCACAGAGTCTCTCTTACTACCCACATTCTGTACCAGAGGGTACACTTATTAAAGCTGATGAATCTCCACGGACACATCACTATTTCCCAAAGTCCATAGTTCACCTTAGAAGAGTGCTGTAGATTGTGAGTTTGTACCAATATACTATGACATGTATCCATCATTACATTATCACATAGAGTAATTTCATTGCCCTAACATCCTCTGTGCTCAGCTTATTCATTCCTCTCACCAACACCTGACCTTTTTACTGGTTTCCCATTTTTGCTTATTCTATTTAAACTACACATTTACTTCCAAGTCAGAGGAATATGCATACCACACATGGTTAAGAATGGCAACAAGAGTGTAGAAGTTTTTCTGGAGCTGCAGATGTTAGAAGTTATTACGTTTGAAACTTGAATTTATTTTTATCTGATTTACATGGTTACTGTTGTTGTTATTAGGTGCCATCAAGTCTGGTCCAATTCATAGTCACCCTATGTGCCACAGAACAAAGCACTTCCCAACACTGTGCCATGCCTGGCACTATGTCAGTGCTTCTTTGATACTCATAGGTTTTCAGTGGCAGATTGTTTCAGGCCCTTCTCCCTAGCCTGCAGCACCTGGCATTCCCAGGTGGTGTCCCACCCAAGGACTAACCAGGCCAGCCCTGCTTAGCTTCTGAGATTAAGTGGGATTGGATGCCAGGTGGCTATGGCTGCAAACAGTATACATGGTAGACTTCTTAGAAGAAAGAATGCTGTTGCTTAATTGATTCATTATATTAATATGCAAATATTTTTATAGGGTAAAACTCAACGTACAACTGAATGAGTCAATATTTTGGTCATCTCAAAGACCAATTTCAATAAATGTCTGAATAACACAGGTGAGGAGCAAAAATGGCCTTTCTGGATAGAATGAAATAAATAGCTACAGTAGTGTGAGGAGATCCCCTGATCTTCTGTCCTAATCCACAGATGAAATAAGTGGTTTCCACAGCAACCAACCTTCTCTGAAAATATAAAGATCACTGCTGGTTTTGCAGGGTCCTTTGGTCAATCCTAGCAATGGACAGCAGAATCATCTTCCTGGAATAAGTGAGTGACTCATGACCTATTTACCAAGGGAAATAATCTTCTCATATTGAATTTGGAGTCACCTAGAGGATGTCTCTCATTTACATTCCAGAAAACTTAGCCTTGAAGAACAATTCACTGTGCTATTATTTTTTATATTAGTATTCATTTTTTAAATTCTTATATAGAAATTCCAACAAATGTCACTTAGGGGAATAAATGTGTATGCCCTGGCAGCCTCTTCTTTTACTAAGCAATCATTTCCTATAAGAATTTACAAACTACAAAATGATAGAAAGGATAAATAAGCTAAGGCAATTTCCTTGGCTCTTAATGCCCAGCAGCCAGTTGCTATAAAATCACCTCTCTTTTGATTGAAACCTAAGTGTTTGGGAGAGCAAGGTTGAACAGCTCGAGGGTCTAAATTTAGGAGCCTTTTTGGAAAGGTTGCTTTGTCCTCCCCAAACCCTCTTTCAGATTCAAATGATTCTAAGGCATTCAGCATGCTCAGGAAGAAGAGAGAATTACAGAGCGCTAAATTTGCCTTCCTTTTAAGGGATATCATGTTAGTCTCACTTGAATGACACACCAAGCTGGTTTGCAATTAGAGATGCCTTTACCAGCTAAACCTTTCTTGGAATTCATGTGCTACATGCATCTCCCACTAGCCCAGTTCTGATAACTCCTGGATGCAAGCTGATATTTAAACAGTCAGCAGCATGGCAAGCAATGAAGAGTGTCATTCAACATGACCTCCTGAATGACAGAATATTACGACAGAATGCACTTACAGTAATGTTTGATACTGAAAGAGCTCCATGTAATGATATGATAACAACAGGAGAGAGAGACAGACAGGTAGAGATTGAAGGACAGAGATTGACAGACATTTGTAGCAACATCTTGTGGAGAGACAAAAGGTGGGTTTGAGAAAGTGCATGTGACTACAGGTAATAGAAAGCAGGAGAATTGGTTGATGGCAGTTTTGTGCATGTTTTTTAGGTATTCTTATGAACTTTTTCAGATTACCTAGTGTCCCTGGCATTTAATGAACCATCCATTTGCTTTCTTCAAATTTGTCTCATTGTCAGTATGTGACACACATGGACATGACCTGCTGCAGCAGATGAGTCAGTGTTCTAATTGCCTTGGCTGACAAAACGAAACGCAAGTGGTGAAAATGGGATTTTAAGACAAGATTTTCTTTTTCCCTTGCTTAACTTTTAATTGGAAGCACTTGACTCTTATTTACTCTAAAAAAATAATTATTTTGCCAAAAAATAATCTCTCTCTTTAATGTCAAAAATGATTCTCTTCCTGCAAAAAAGAAAGCAGGAAATGCTGGATTTGGGGGCGTTCACTTATTTATGAGATTCAATTTGTTCTGTTATTGAGAGTGCCTACATTCCTTCTCTGCTCCTGGACATTTACATAAAATTTAAACCTCTTTGCTAATTATATTTGTTGAACTATCCTTAAGGAGAAAATCTAAGACTATTTTCAAGGTTTTAAATTCCAGACTGAAGATGACCAAATTGTTTCTTTAAAAATTGAAGCATTCTCATGATTACAACAGTGGATGGGAAGAGAAAACTCTACCCTGGAACTTTCTCCTCGGTCCTTCCCTATAACTCATTTCTCATCACAAAGAATATGTTCTCATGTGCTTTTTCTTTATGAAAGAAGATATTAAGTTTTACATTTTTGCAATGGTTTGTACATTTGTCCCCTCCCAACCCATATTGCCTATAGCCATAGCACCTTAGCATCTATACTGCCTAATCTTGGAAGCTAAATTAGTCCTTGGATTGGAGACCACCTGGGAATACCAAGTGCTGCAGGCTAGGAAGAAGGACCTGGCAGCCCACTCCTGAAATAATCTGCCATTGAAAACCCTATGAATAGCAGAGAAGCACTGACATAGTGCCAGGCATGGCACAGTGTCTGAGAGTGTTTAGTTCTTTTGTACATAGGATTGCTATGAGTCAGACCTAACTTGATGGCACCAAACAAAAAGAAGAAACCCATATTGAAATCCAGTTGCAATTGTATTGGTCTGAGGTGAGTGGTGTTTGGGTAATGAGGATTCTGCTCTCAAGAACAGACCCACATGGTTACCACAGGAGCTGCTTCTCCCCCAGCCCCATTAGCTCTTTCACTACCTCTCACTTTACTCCCCACTGGAATGACACAGGAAGAAGACCTTCCCCAGATGTTGGCCCTTTGATCTTGAACTTTTCCACCTTCAGAACTGTGGTCCAAGAAATTATATTTATTATAAATTGCTCAGTCTGTGGGATTCTGCACAGCATCACAGAACAGACTGACAGACTCCTAGGGGCCTTATTCACCTGCATGCAGTGAGACCAGGAAGCAAGATTTTCTGACCCAGTGGATTCTGCTTCACTGCCCCAGGGCAGCACCTCACTTACCAGGCAGGACAAAAAGGAATTAAGAGGCCTCTGTGGCCACCATTTCCCAATCACCTTGTGCCCAGCCATTTGTTCCCCCGACACATGTAACATGAGTATCCACATGAGCTTCTTCTGAGACTTATGTGACTTATATGATATATTAATGAAACAAACAAGAACTGCATATGTGCAGGGAGAGTTAAATTAGAGAAGATTTTATTTTGGAAAAATACAAAAGGTTGTCAATTCAAACTATCCATGAATGTTTATACCTGCTTCCCAAAGGGGACAACTACCTGAACAACTTTAAAGGCATGCAGCATGTTTTCTTTTTTGCCAGTTTGTGAGAGGCAGGCAAAAGCTCATCAATCACTTTGCATAACAAAGAACTGTGTCCAGTACTCTGAGTGCAGGGACTCTTACAGTACAAAACTAATGCGGAAATTATCCATTCACAAGGAGAAAAGTGAAAAAGACCCTTGAACATACTAAACGCGTGACTTTTTCTCTTTGTACCTTGTGATCTACTGAGAGGGATAAGCTTGTGAGCAAAGCAGAAACATCTTTCCCTCTCCTCCTTCCTCTTGCCTTGAGCCCTGATGTTTTTCTTGGGTTGGAGGTAGGGCCCAACTGAGTGACCTGCAGTGCAGCTGTTGGGATTTTAATTGATGCAAGCAGAGCCATGACTTAACCCTCACTGTGACCCACTCCAAGAGCTAGAGGTAGGTAAAAGCCTCCACTACTACTGTTATTCTGATTCCCAATTAAGAGTTTAGAAATTGATTTATAGGATGAGAGGAGAGGTGAAGAGGCATCACTTACTAAATATTTATTTTTTGGTGGTTTGAAGCATCATAATAAGAAATGCATAATTGCTTTGTCCCTAGTTTCTAAAAACTTTTAATTCCCTATGTTAGTGATGAGAGGAGCATTTTATATCTATCTCTGTACATACACACGTATATGCACATATACACACATCTATCTATCTATCTATCTATCTATCTATCTATCTATCTATATGTTGTGCCATTGAGTCGGGTCCAACTCATAGCAACTCTCATAGGGTTTTCAATGGCTGATCATTTCAGGATTGCTTTAGGAGTGGATTGCACGTCCTTCTCCATATATATGTGTATATATATATGTATATGCATACACATACACACACACATACACACACACACACACACACACACACACACACACCCATTAAACCCTTTTCAACTACCCCTGAGGTTTTCCTAGTGAGATAACATTTGGTGGAACTCCCACACAGCTTCAGAAGGGGAGCTGGTGACCAGAGGAGCCATGTGATTGGAGGACTGGTGTTTTCAGTTCTCCTGATTTCCAGAGAGGTGGAGGGGGTGGCAATTAAGCTCAAGTACCAACCACCATGGATTTGACCAGAGATGCTGAGAAATGGAGCCTTCATCAACCCCCTAAATAATGAGGCTGGGGAATTTCTAGGCTGCTGAAGCCAGCAAAGCCCTGGAAGTGCACAGATGTGCCAAGCATCACCACTAAGCTCACCACTGCCTGCTGTGTTGTGTCCTGGACATGCTGCCCTCTGGCTGTTCCCATGCAGTTTGTAAGAAAATTGTTTCCTGAGTCCTGTGAGCTGCAGAGCTATTATAAGAAATTACTGGGACAGACAAGGGGGCTAGGGAGCTCTCCACCTCTATAGTCCATCACACAGAAGCAAGGGAGGCCCCGACTTGCAGCAATCTTCTGGAGGGTAACAATCTTGTAGGACTGAGCCCTTCACCCTGCAAGGTCTATGCCAACTCTGCGCAGTGTCAGACCTGAACTGAATTGTAGGACACCCAGCCAGCAGCTGGAGAGATGGAGAACAAACTATGTGAGGAAAATAAAACAAAACAAAGCCACACATTTGATGTCAGAAGTGTTCCTCATTAAATACTGATTTTTTACCTCACAATCCATCTCAAACTTTCTCTCTGTCTCCCTGTGATTCTCTGCCTTTGTCTCTGTTTCTGTTTTACTCACTGTCCTTCTATCCACTTCTTTCTCTGACACTAAACAAGGAAGAGGGAGTAGAACCTGGCGAGCCACTCCCGAAACAAGTAGCCATTGAAAACCCTATGGATAGCAAAGAAACACTGTCAGATATAGTGCTGGAAGATGAACCCCCGAGGGTGGAAGGCACTCAAAAGACTGCTGGAGAAGAGTTGCCTCCTCCAAGTAGAGTCTACCATGATGACGGAAATGGAGTAAAGCCCCAGGGTGCTTAACTTGCTGATGTGGCACGACTGAAAATGAGGAGAAACAACTGTAAACATCTGTTAATAATTGGAATATGGAATGTACGTAGTATGAATGTAGGCAAATTAGAAATTGTTAAAAGACAAATGGAGTGCATAAACATTGAAATTCCAGACATCAGTGAGCTAAAATGGACCAGCATAGGTCATTTTGAGTCAGATAATCATACGGTCTACTATGCTGGGAATGATAAACTAAAGAGAAATGGGGTTGCATTCATCATCAAAAAAGACATTTCAAGATCTGTCATGAAATACAATGTTGTCAGTGATAGAATATTATCCATATGCCTACAAGGAAGGCCAGTTAATATGACTATTATTCAAATTTATACACCCACCACTAAGGTAACAAATGAAGAAAGGGAAGACTTCTATCAGCTTCTGCAATCTGAAATAGATCAAACATGCAATCAAGACATACTGATAATCACTGGTGACTGGAATGCAAAAGTTGGAAACAAAGAAGAAGGCTCAGAAGTTGGAAAATATGGTCTTGGTGACAGAAACGAAGCTGGAGATCGTATGATAGAATTTTGTCAGACCAATGACCTTTTCATTGCAAATACATTTTTTGAACATCATAAACAGAGACTATACAGGTGGACTTCACCAGATGGAACATACAGGAAACAAATTGACTACATATGTGGAAAGAGACAATGGAAAATCTCTGTACAAAATGTCAAAACAAGACAAGGTGTTGAATGTGGGTCAGACCATCAACTTCTCATATGCAAGTTCAAACTGAAGCTGAAGAAAATTAGAACAAGTATACAAGAGCCACGGTATGACCTCGAGTATATCCCACCTGAGTTCAGAGACCACCTTAAAATGGGTTTAATGCATTAGATACAAATGATAGGAGACCAGAAGAGCCGTGGCATGACATAAAAGATATCATTCAAGAAAGAAGCAAGACAAGAAAAAAAGAAAAGACCAAATTACATGTCAAAAGAGACAGTAGAACTTTCCCTTGAACGTCAAGCAGCTAAAGTAAAGGATGATGAAGTTAAGGAACTAAACAGAAGATTTCAGAAGGCAGCTCGAGAAGACAAAAGCAGATATTATAATGACATGTGCAAGGAGCTGGAGGCAGAAAACCAAAAGGGAAGAACACACTCTGTGTTTCTCAAGCTTAAGGAAGTGAAGAAAAAATTCAAGCCTCGAGTGGCAGTAGTGAAAGATTCTACAGGGAAAATATTAAATGATTTAGGAAACATCAAAAGAAGATGGGAAGAATACAGTCATTATACAAGAAAGAATTGGTAGATGACCAACCATTCCAAGAGGTTGCATATGAAGAGGAACCAATGGTGTTGAAGAACAAAGTGGAAGCTGCCTTGAAAGAACTGGTGAAACACAAGGCTCCAGGAATTGATGGGATACCAATAGAGACATTTCAACAAACAGATGCAGCACTGGCAGTGTTAACATGTTAGTGCCAACAGGTTTGGGAAACAGCAACTTGGCCAACTGATAGGAAGACATCCATATTTGTGCCTATTCCCAAAAAAGTGGATCCATCTGAATGTACAAACTATCCGAGAATATCATTAATATCACACACTAGCAAGTTCTACTAAAGATCATTCAGAAATGACTGCAGCATTATATAAACAGGCAATTACTGGAAAATCAAGTGGGATTCAGAAGAGGGCGGGGAACCAGGGACATCATTGCTGATGTCAATGATGTCTATCTATATTTTCTTGACTACACAAAAGCATTTGATTGTGTGGATCATAACAAATTATGGATAACACGTCGGAAAATGGGAATACCAGAACACCTAATTGTGCTCATGAGAAATCTGTACATGAACCAGGAGGCAGTTGTTCAAATAGAACACGGAAACACTGAGTGGTTTAAAGTTGAGAAAGGTGTGCCTCAGGGCTATATACTTTCACCCTCTCTCTTCAATTTATATGCTGAGCAAATAATCCTAGAAGCTGGACTTTATGAGGAAGAACGCTGCATCAAGATTGGAGGAAGACTCATTAACAACCTGTGTCATGCAGATGACACAACTCTGCTTGCTGAAAGTGAAGAGGATTTGAAACATTTACTGATGAAGATCAAGGATCATAGCCTTCAATATGGGTTATGACTAAACATCAACAAAACAAAAATCCTTACGACTGGGTCAGCATGCAACTTCACAATAAATGGAGAAAAGATTGAGGTTGTCCAAGATTTTGCTTTGCTTGGCTCTATAATCAACACCCGTGGAAGCAGCAGTCAAGGAATCAATAGACACATTGCTCTAGGAAAAGCTGTGGCACAAGATCTTTTTAGAGTACTGAAAAGCAAAGATGTCACATTGAAGACGATGGTGCATCTGACTCTTGCCATGGTATTTTCAGTTGCATCATATGGTTGTGAAAGCTGGACATTGAACAAGAGAGACAGAAAAAGAATTGATGCTTTTGAATTGTGGTGCTGGAGCTGTCTATTGAATATACCATGGGCTGTCAAAAGAACCAACAAATCTGTCCTAGAAGAAGTATAACCAGAGTGCTCCTTGGAAGAAAGAATGGCCAGACTGCGTCTTACATATTTCAGACATGTAGTCAGGATAGATCAATCCCCGGAGAAAGACATCATGTTTGGGAGAGTGGCAGGTCAACGCAAAAGAGGAAAACCCTCCACCAGATGGATTGACACAGTGTCTGCAACAATGGGCTTAAACATAAATAAGATTGTTTGCCTGGCACAGAATCGGCAAGTGTTTTGATCTGCTGTACATAGGGTTGCTATGAGTTGGACTCGAGTATCGGCACCTAACAACAACAACAGCAACAAAGAAGGAAGCATTGTGTATTAGTCACTTCTCCAGAGGGGGAGTCATAGTAGTAGTACAGTCTGGACTTGAATGTCCCCCTAGATCTTGTGGGCTGGAGGCCTGGTCAGCGTTCAGAGGTGGCCTTTGAGAGGTGATGGGTTTCTAAGGGCTCTGACCTCATGAAAGGACTCTGGCATTCACAGATTCAGAGTTTAACAGAGCATTGGATTGTGGTGGCAACTTGAGGAGCTGGGGCCTAATTGGAGGAAGTAGATTTCCAGGGTGTGCCCTTGTAGGTTATATTTTGTCCCCAGCCCCTTCCTCTCTGTTCCTCTCTATCTTTCCCCTTTGCTCCAGCATGTATACTTCACAAGGATATTCTGTCTGGCAACAGTTCAAAAAGCAATGGAGTCAGCCAACCTCGGACTGAAACCTCGGGATCCATGAGCCAGAGTAAATCTTTCCTCCCATACACTGATTGCCATAGGTACTCTATCACAACAGCAAAAATCTGAGTAACTTAAGTACAAATTTCAGATTGTTTATAGGTAGAAAGAATGATATTAAAACAAAATATTTATAATAAAATTTAATGAAAACATCAAAGTAGATATGGTCTCTATTTCTCTGAGGATTGATAGAACGCATGCCTATTTGGGCAGCAGGTAACATTGAACACCACCTTGAAAATTGAATGACATAAGCAGGACGCAGTGGTGCACACCTGTAATCCCAGTGGTTCCGGAGGTGGAGGATTGAGAATCGCAAGTTCTAGACCAGAGGCAGTCTGGGTAATTTAGTAAGACCCTCTCTCACAAAAGTAAAAATATGGGCTGGGGGTCTGGCTCAGTGGTCTAGCACTTACAAAGCATGGGAGTGTGAGACCCTGGGTTCAACCCCTGGTACCACGAAAAAAAAAACAAAGGAAACAAAAATGAATGACATATACATGCTCACACTTTAATGTGAGTGGATGATTATGATGAGAAAGTGCTCAGGGAAATGGAGTGTACTTTGGGCTTCCTTAATTTGAATTTTTTTTCCCAGTACTGGGGATTGAACCCCAGTACATTGAAAGCTTGCATGCTTTGCAAGTGCTGTACCACTGAGATGCTGCCTCCCGACCTTTTCTTTTTTTACTTTTTGAGACAGTGTCTCAGTAAGTTACCGAGACTGCCTCTGGTCTCAAACTTACGATCCACCTGTCTCCTCCTGCCAAGCCTCTGGTATTACAGGCGTGCACCACCGTGCCCGCTAGATTTGAGTTCTTGAAGGAATATGTATTGTAGTAACAGAAATCTATGAGCTGAGATTGATAAGGCAGTTTTAAAACATATTATGGAAGTTTTATATATATATATATTTTAGAAAGAGAGTGAATTAATCTAGTTTAAAGAAATTATTCTTTCAGTGATAGACTAAGGGATAAAGTCAAGGGTTTATTGAAAGGAAAAGAGCTGGTGACTTGTTAATCAATGCAACTGGGAAGAACAGCCAAAGCAAAGGCTCTGTTGTACATAGGACAGCTATCAGTCAGACCAGACTCGACAGTACCTAACAACACAACAATATGAAATCAGGAGCCATTGTTTGTCCCAGCCAGTGCTCTAAACTAGAACCTGGAACAATGTCTGTCATGCAATAAACACTATATGAATATTTGTTGAAGAAATAAATGGACTGAAATATTTCAGAGGTTATATATAAAGCAATGTTTGTAAACCTAACCCTCAAAAGTTTATTTGTGATTTAGGAATGAGGCTTAGACTACAATGCTATTTTCTTATAATAAAAATATATGACTGGTATATTAAGCATCATTAAGAGTGACAATTGCCTGCAGCCATACCACTGTGGCCTCCAATCCTGTCAGATCTTGGAAGCTAAGCTGGGTCAGGCCTGGTTAGTACTTGGATGGGAGACCACCTGGGAATACCAACTACTGTAGGCTTGGGAGAAGGACCTGCATAACAATTACGTACTATACATTGAAAAGAGCTATAAGAAAGGATTTTGAGCCAGGCACAGTTGTGCATGCCTGTAATCCCAGAGACTTGGGAGGCAGAGGCAAGAGGATCACAGTTCAAGACCAGAGGCAGTCTGCGTAATTTAGCAAGACCCTGTCACAAAAAGTAAAAAAAAATGGCCGGGAGTTCAGCTCAGTGATCCAGCACTTGCAAAGCTTGCAAGTGTGAGGCCCTGGGTTCAGTCCCCAGTACTGAAAAAAAAAAAAGGCAGGGGGACAGGATTTGGAAAGTTTTCACCATAAAGAAATGACAAATGTTTAAGGACATATATGTGTTTTCACAAATTGATTTAAATATGACACAATGTACGTGCATCAAAACATCACATTGCCCCATTTATACTTAAAAATTTTATGTTTTTTTGTATAAGTTCAAATATATTTTAAGTGTTTTTAATTAAAAACATAATTTTCATATTTTATCATAAAGAGAATGACATAACAAAAGAAATAAAAAATAAAGAAAATCTAATAAGCACACAAAAGAAGCACACAAAACTACCTGCAACTAACCCTCCATAAATATGTTAATTCTATTATTAATTCCACTTATTATTTACTTATTAATATTAACTAATATATAAAAATATACAAGCTTTTCATATTAATGGGATATCATATGATATTTCTACACATTGTATAAAATGTTTGAATCAAATTAAACATATCTATCTCCTCAAATATATATCATTATCTATTAGTGGAAATGTTGAAAATAATTTCTTCTAGCCTTTTGAAATGTAGCATTACCTAATAGTTACCTATAGTCTTCCTGTGTGCAATAGCACACCAAAACTTCTTACTCCCTTCTAACTATAACATAGTACCCATTGATCTGCTTCCCTCTCTCTCCTTCCCTTCTCTTCCCAGCATGTGGTAACCGCCATTCCATTCTCAACTTCTCTGAGATGAACTTTTTTAGATTCCACCTATGTCAGATCATGCCTTTCTTTGCCTCTTTTATTCCACTTAATATAATGCTCTACAGTTCTATCCATGGTGTCACAAAGGACAAGATTATAAGATTTCATTCTCTTTTTTTTTAATGGCTCAATATCATTCAGCAGTGTTCATTTACTTGTTCATTATTTTATTTTATTGAAATACTGGAAGTTGAACCCAGGGCCTCATGCATGTTTCGCAGGTACTCTACTACTGAGCTACACCCTCAGAATCCCCTTTTTAATCTCGAGACATGGTCTGCCAAGTTACCTAAGGTCTCAAACTCACAATCCTCCTGCCTCATCCTCTGGAGTTGCTGCAATTACAGATGTGTGCCACTGGGCCCAGACTTCAGCTGTGTTCATGTCTCACATTTGCTTTATCCATTTATCCTTTGATGGACACTTAGGTTGATTCCATGTCTTGGCCATTGTGAATAGTGCTGCAATAAATTTGTGACTACAGATGTCCCTTCAACATATTGATTTCATTTCTTTTGGATATAATATCCAGGAGTAGTAGTAGTGGTTCTATTTTTACTTTTTTGAGGGAGATCCATACTGTTTTCCAAAATGGCTATACTCATTAACACTGCCACCAGCAGTGTTTACATTCCCACCAAAGGTTTCATTCTCCCCACATCCTCACCAGGATTTGTTATCTTTTGTCTTTTTGATAATAGCCATTTCTACTGGAGGGAGGGTGAAATCTTGTGTGGCTTTGATTTATATTTCTCATGGTTAGTAATGTTGAACATTCGTTTACCTGTTGACCATTCGTGTTTCTTCTTTTGAGAAATGTCTACTTAGTTCTACTGATCATGCTTCATGCTGAAGAATTTAAGTTTATTCTGAGGTTCATAGGGGACATAAATTGGTTCTGAGCACATGATGGCTTAATCATAATTGTGTTTTATTACTATTTCTCTTACAGCAGTACAGGAGTTAAATTTAAAGAGATGAAGTTATACTTTTTAAATAAACCTTGATGTTTATTTTACCTTAAAGGATGAAGAAAGAAGAGATTATGACAGTAATTTTGAGGAATATAATTATAACTTTATCCTTTGACAAGTGGTAAACCTTGGATTTCTTAATATTTTATTTCAATATTGCATTTATTTTCATATAAAATGATAATTATTTTGAAATTGATGCATAAAACCTGCCTACAAAAGTATTTTCTTAAATATTACTAGATACTGTTTTCCTAAGAAAGATGAAGTAGATGTCCCACTACTATGCAGGTTTCTGAGGCAGTAGAAGTATCAGTAACAAGTCAACCCCACTGATTGATGGACCTACCTTGAAGGGAGAGCACATTATAAAAGCAGGACTTACTCTAGTGGATATATCTTCTTCTGTTTATCACATTTAGTAGTTTGACTTAGAAAAAAATGCCTTAAAGGGAAGCTGAGATAGGAGGATCATGAGCTGAAGCCCAACCTGTGTTCCACAGGGAGGCCTTATCTCAAATAAAAGTCAATATAAATGGTCTAGAAAATGCATGCGATTGTTCTGACAAGATAATAACAAAGTTTGCTACAGGAAAAAAACAAACAAACCCTCAAAAACAAACCAAAGGAGGAGAAACTTCTGCTTGCTTGAAGCCATGGATTTGATCTCTGGCACCGGGAAATAAATAAATTCTGAAGCTGAATATATTTCTTTGGTCTATTAGAAAAATAAGAAAATGACTACAGAACCAGGTGTGGTGGCAGATACTTGTAGTCCCACCTGCTTGGGAGGCCAACATCAGTCTGGAAAACACAGCAAGAATCCCTTTCAAAATGAAAAAAAGAGGACTGGGGATGCGGCCTAGTGGTAGAGCACTTGCCCAGCATGTGCAAGGCCTGGGTTCCATCCTCAGCACTTGGGGGAAAAAAGAAGCAAAACAAAACAAAACAAAACAAAGAAGAAGAAGAAGAAACAATATAACATTTAGAAGAGGAGTCTCTTAGAATTACATCTGTACATGGTGGATTCACAAATTACTTGTGAAATATATGTACTCATTATAAAAATTTTAGATGTAAAATGATGGTGAATTTTTCTAACATACAGACACCTGTATAGCTCTGTGCATTTTATTTAGCTCTACTGAAAACACTCTTCACCGCCCACATTAGTGATGCATGCCTATAATCCCAGCTACTCGTGAGGTGGAGGCAGGAGCATCACAAATTTGAGACCAGAGGCAGTCTGCATAATTTAGTGAGACTCTGCCTCAAAAAGTAAAAAAAAAAAAAAAAAAAAAAAAAAATTAAGAAATGGGCTGAAGGTGCAGCTCAGTGTTAGAGCACTTGCAAAGCATGCAAGCACAAGGCCCTGGGTTCAACCCCTAGTACAAAACAAACAAACAAAAAATCCACAAAAAACCATATTCTTCACCAAGCCATGGTGGTAGAGCAGTTTTCTTACATGTATGAAGCCCTATGTTCCTTAGAAATTTTTTGTAAAGGAGGCTAGAGATGCCGCTTAGTGGTTGAGTGCAAGCTTTGTTACCCTGTATAAGGACCTAGGTTCAATCTTCAGAACTGCAAAACAAAACAAAGCAAAACTGATGTTTTAAAAAATGCTTTGAAAGTGTTGACTATTCTTGTTGCAATTTCTTGAGCAATTGGAGTCCTATTAAGGAAATACTTTCCTATGCCTATATGATGGAGTGTATTGCCTATCTTGCCTGCTATAAGTTTTAAAGTTTCTGGTTTTATGTTGAGATCTTTTATCCATTTTGAGTTAACTCTCATGTATATTGAGAGATGCGGGTCAGCTTTCATTTTTCTGTATGTGGATGACCATGTTTCCCAGCACCATTTGTTGAAAAGGCTGTCCTTTTTCCAGTTTTCTTGCTTTGCTCCTTTGTTGAAAATAAGGTGGCTATAGGTGTGTTGAGGTATATCTGGGTCTTCTCTTCTGTTCCAGATGTCTTTGGGCCTATTTTTGTGCCAGTACCAAGCTGTTTTTGCAACTGCCCTGTAGTATAGTTTGAAGTCAGGGATTGTGATTCCACCTGCATTAGATTTGCAGCTTAAAAGTGTTTTGGCTATACGTGGTCTTTTGTGGTTCCATATGAATTTTTGGATGATTTTTTCTATTTCTGTAAAGTGAGTCGGTGGAATTTTAATGGGTATTGCATTAAATCTGTAGATTTCTTTTGGCAGGATAGCCATTCTTACTATATTAATTCTCCCTATCCAGGAGCAGGGGAAGTCTTTCCATTTTTCAGTGTCCTCTGCTATTTCTTTCTTTAAGGTTTTGAGGTCCCCCCACAGAATGGATAAAAATCTTCACATTTTATACATCAGATAAAGGTCTAATTACTAGAATTTATAAAGAACTCAAGAAAAAACTCCCCAAAAAACCAAATAACCCAATAAACAAATGGGCAAATGAACTGAGTAGACAGTTCTCAAATAAAGAGGTCTGTAAAGCCATGAAACACATGAAAAAATGCTCAGTATCCCTAGCCATTAGGGAAATGCAAATTAAAACAACTCTGAGATTTCACCTTACACCAGTAAGAATAGCCAAGATCAATAAAACAAATAACAACAAATGCTGGCAAGGTTGCGGTGAAAAAGGAACACTATTACATTGTTGGTGGAGCTGTAAATTGGTCCAGCCACTGTGGAAATCAATATGGAGATATCTTATAAAACTGAAAATAGATCTACCATATTACCCAGCTATAATACTACTGGGAATTTACCCAAAGGAAGATGGGTCATCATACCACAGAGACACCTGCATCTCCGTGTTCAATGCTGCACTTTTCACAATAGCAAGGATATGGAATCAACCAAAGTGCCCTTCAACAGAAGAATGGATAAAAAACTATGGTACATATATATGATGGAATACTACTCAGTAATCAAGAAAAATGAAATAAGGTCATTCGCAGCAAAATGGATGGATTTAGAGAAAATTATTTTAAGTGAATGAACCCAAGCTCAGAAAGAGAAACACCACATGTTCTCACTCATATGTGGGCGTTGAATCAAAGTTATAAGGAGGGAACATCCTATTCAAAGGTAAGATCAAAATAAAACGAAAAAAAATAAAGCTAAGAATGGTGTCAATATAAATGGTCTAGAAAATGCATGCGATTGTTCTGACAAGATAATAACAAAGTTTGCTACAGGAAAAATTTCTATTTTAAACAGAACTGGAACTCAAGTATATATAGAAAAATATTACCAAGTAAATGATAGAGAAGACTTAGACGGGGATGTTGGGGGGGGAGCATACAAGAGGGTAAGGGGGCACCTATATGAATAATGTACATCAAAATGCATATATATGCAAATGCCACAATGAAAAGCATGTCAGAATGAAAAAAAAATGGATGCTATCTTACTATGTTCATAACAAGTGAAAACCTGAAAGCTGTTGCCATTTGATTTTCATGAATCATTATTTATTAAGGATATTAAAGCAAAAAAAAAAACTAAAAAAAGAAATGCTGACTATTGTGTAGGATGCGATCATGGAAGTTAATTTACATAGAGGAATTTCATATTCTGTTTATCTTAGTCTATCAAAATGATTCATAAGCCAAGCAAAGTGGCACATGTCTGTAATCCCAGCAACTCAGAAGGGGGATGCAGGAGAATTACAAGCTTAAGGCCAGAGGCAGCCTCCATAACTTAGCAAGACCATCTCTCAATATTGTAAACAGGTAAAAAAATGGGCTGGAGGTGTGGCTTAGTGGTAGAGCATGTGTGAGGCCTTGAGTTCAACCCCCTAGTACCAGAAAAAGAAAAGATTCAGAGAAACCTTTTGGAAAGGGTCAAAACTAAATGCAAGAATATCTACCTATAATCCAAGCACTATGTGGGGCTAGGGTGGGTAGGAATTGGAGGATTGAGGCAGGAAGGTCATAAATTTGAGGCCAGACTGGGCTACACCATGAGATGCCATCTCAAAAGAAAGAAAGAAAAAAACAAATATGTACTAATAATCTTGTTGCTTCCTGCAACAAAATTATATACCCCAACCTTGAGAATATGAATAGATATTGAACAAGGGAAGTTATGAGAGTTGGGTAAAGGTATAGGTAAATCTACAGTGCTCTGGTCACAAGATTAAGAAGTTTCTGACTGAAAATGTCTAATGTTTCAGGAGAAATCACGAGATTGAAAGAAGTTGAGAAACATTGTGAAGGCTTAAAATCATTATTACCAGAAAAGTCAGCATAATCTCCTTTATTTGTAGAATTTCTATGCAACCAGAATATAGAAGCTGCTCTATCCATTCTGAAGCCATAAATTCTGAGCCCCAGCATCACAATCATGGGAGAAAGACATGACAATCTACTCTTAAGGCAATTCTGAAACAATCAGCCATTGAAAGCTCTATGAACGGCAGAGAAGCACTGATAGTGCCAGGCATGGCAGTGTCGAGGAGTGTTTCCTTCTGTTGTACATACAGTCACTATGAGTCAGACCCAACCTGACAGCACCTAACAACAAAACATATATATGAGTATGTGTATATATGTATATATGGGTGTGTTTATATAAGTGTATCTGGGTGTATGTGTATATATGCACATATGCATGTGTGTATGTATGCATATATGGGTTTGTTTACCCACTTTACACTTAAACATCAACATTATATTTTATTAACAATTATTCTAAATATGTGAACTAAGAGAATCAAGAACTACTGGGTAGAAATGTCAGAATGAAGCCTATTAACACTAACTAAAAAATTATAAATAACAAAAAGAACTATAGGTTTCATATACTCACATAAAATAGTTGTAAGACCTTGGATACATCACAGCATATTGATAATTGGCATTTCATTCAATGTAAATAAATGGAATCACCCATTTCTAATTTGATTCAGTCAATTGTCACAAGTTGAGGAAATTGAAGTCAACATTTTGTACAGGAATATTATATGACCAGTAAATGTGTTTGATTTTTTCTACATTATTTTAATATATCCTTTTAGATTTTAAGCATTAAAAACCAAGATCAAAAACATCTTCAAGCTCATGAAAAATTTAAAAATACCATTAAAATAATAAAGATGAATAATTAAAACACCTGAACCATAATAGAATGGATATAATGTTTCTTTTGTTTGATTGTTTTGAGACAAGAGCTCACTAGCTAGCCCAGGTTTGCCTCAAACTCAGCATCCTGCTGCCTAAGCCTCTGGAATGCTGGGCCTCTAGGTGTGTACCACTACGCCCAGCAATATAATGTTTCTTTTAGCCTCTCTTATGAATTTCTCCTAGACCCTAATGATGCTAATCTACATTACAGATTTGAAATTTTCCCTTTGGTCTTATGGATTAAACACAGTGAAAACCAAAAATAGAACAATACTATATTTGAAATCTATTACTTTACAAAATGTAGAATGCCTAATAAATACATTGATTTTATTCCACAAGAAATAAGAAGTTTGTCATTGAGTTGAAATGAATTGAAGAGATGAGCTGCAGCAATGCATGGAACTGATATATCTGGTGCTGTATATACACCATGCATACAACTCTAGCATCGATTATGCTCTTGATGAACATTATCAGAATAAAAAGACAAGGATTATTATTTTTAAGCAAAATATTTTTTAATGCCAAAATTGTAGACATTGCAATATTAAAGAATTACATTAAGGGCTGCATTTGAGTTTTGTAAAATAAAAAATAGCTTTTATTCACTTTTGTCTACTAAATGCAATTACTGATGGAATCATCAACTGAAGAATAAGTTAGCAGGGAAGTGAAAACAAAATTGTCTTCATTAATGGTTTGTGAAGGAAGTAAATGCAGAGACTCATCTGAACCATAGCTGTGTCAATTACTTAGATGAATAGATAACAAGCCACCTTTTGAAACACTGCCAATGATATTAGCAGATGAAACTAAGGAAACTGGACTCCAGGTGTTACATGAGTCAATGACTTTGCCAAGATTTGATCAGAAGCAGACCCTTGGCAACTGGAATCTAGCATGGATACATGGAGTTTGCATAATAAAATTTAAATATTGATTGTGTCTGTGAAGAAAAAGGAGATGATGCAAACAAAGGATATTAGCATAATTAAATTTATGACAATATATTTTTCATTCAACTAATGTTCACAGAAAAATGGATTGGCAAAAGAATCCCAAAGATACAATCTAAACAAGTTGCATATTACATTTTAGCCAAGAATTCTAACTTTTTTTAGATTGATAACATATGGCCTAAATATTTCAGCTTTGATCTTAGACACTCTTGGTTGATATTTTGACAGTCCAGAAAATGTGAAGTCCTAAGATGTTGCATCACCCCCACCCACTTGTTTGATGTTTAATTTGGGATAATATGTTTAACCTTTTTGTGTGTTTGTGTCATTTTTTTTCATCTATATAATACTGTTGGATGCAGACCATTTCTAATGTTCTATGATTCTCAACCCAGGAACAATGAGAGTACCTTCAACCCCTAAACACATTTTATCACAGCAAAAAAGCCCTCTTGAAAAAGAGAGTTTCATTCCCCCATGAAATATCCAGGGTGAAGTTTATGATTTAGATTTCTTTATATTAAACCGCCACAATAGATTTTAAAGACAACATTCCTTGCATTTGAAAAGTTCCAAAGGTTCCTGAGAAACATAATTATACTTATTCTCAAACACTATTGTATAGAAAATACCTGTTTTCTGAGAGGTTTTGCCCCTTCTGGTTTCTAAGTGCTTCAAGAAGGTTCAGACTAATGTGTCAAAGAAGAAATCAGAAGGCAAATTAGAAAACACTCTACAATGAGTGAAACTTAAGACACAATAAAAATGGATATAGCTAATTTAGTACTTAGACAAGAAGAATTTGTAACTATAGAACCACATGTTCAAAGGAAAAAATATTCAAGTCAATAACTAACCTGTCACCACAAGACACAGGAAAAGAGCAAACTATACCCAAAGAAATGAAAGATATAATAAGTTGAAGGGCAGAAATTAATGAAGTAAACAATAGGGAGAAAGAAAATCTGAATGATTCTTTGAAAAGATCAATTAAATCAACAAACCTTTAGCTAGACTAATTAAAACTAGAAAAGCCTATACTAATGTTAGAAGTGAATGAGAGAATATTGCTACCAATCATCAAGAAAAAATAACATTAGAGGAGAAGAGTGTGGACAACTATGTACAGACAACTTATACATGTTAGATGAAGTGGATAAATGTCTACAAAGACACAAACTATTCAAACTGATTCAAGAAAAATTAAAAAGTTGAATATATATATATATAAGAACTAAGGAGATTATATTAGTAATTAATAAAATTATCCACTAAAAATTTAGAAACAGAATACTTCACTAGTGAATTCTACCACATAATGAAGCATTAAAACAAATTCTTCACTCTTTTTACGAAGTAGAAGAGGAAAACCACACTGTCTGAATCATCCTAAGGAGTTACTATTACATTGATACCAAATTAAACAAGAGCATCACAAATAATCAAGCAATAACCCAACCACCCTATAAACTAACATATTTTTAAAAAATACACATAAAAGTCTTCAGCAATATATTAGAAAACTGAATCCAGAAACAAAAATATACTATGCACCATGACAAAATAGGGGCAAATCCTAGGAATACAATGTTGGCATAATATCTAAAATCAATTAGTATTATATAAAATCAAGATTAATTAAAATGACATCAAGTGAATAATAAGTAAATATCATCTCATAATCATTATAAAAGCAAAAAAGACAATTTTCTGAATCCTACACTTTTTCATGATAAAACCACTTAATAAACTTGAAATAAGGAGAAATTCCTCAACCAGATAAAAATCATCTACAAAAAAAGAACCTCACATCATAAGAAAACAACATACTTATTTGTGAAAGAATAAAATATTTTCTCTCTGATTGCCACTTCTGTTCAGTATTGTACTGGAAATTCTAGCAAAGGCAATTAGGCAAGAAAATGAGGGGAAAGATATATTGGTTGGAAAGAAAAATGTAAAATTTTCTCCGTGTATAAATGCCATGGTCAGAGATATAGAATTTCCTAAAACATCATGTAAAAATATTTAAAGCTAATAAAAATTTATCAAACTTGTAAAATAAAAAACATCAATATATAACAATGAATTCTATTTATATAAATTACGAAGGAGCAATAAGGAAAAAAAATTAAATAATTCAACTTACAATAATATCAAAAAGAATCAAACACTTAGGTGAGGAACAAATTAACAAAAGCATCACTACAAAATTTAGAAAATATAATTGAAAGAAATTAAAGACTTAAATAATGTAAATGCATCCCACCATCATGGAATGAAAAACTTAATATTGTTAACATGGCAATTCTCCAGGAATTTATCTACAGATTTATTATAAGCCTTATAAAATCTCAACTGTCTTATTTATGGAAATTTAAAACATGGTTCCAAAATCTATATGCAAAATAAGGGACCCCAAATAGGGAAACAATCTCAAAAAAGAAAGATTAATTTGGAGGACTCAAATTTCTCGATTTTAAAACTCACTACAAAATTATAACAACAAATAAAATGTAACTATGACATAAGGACGAACATAAAGATCAATAAAATAGTATTAGCTGTCTAGAAATAAACTAGTTACGTACAACTTTTGGAAATAACATGAGTAAGTCAACAGTATAGAATACCCTTTCCAACAAATAGTTCTGGGACAATGAAGTATCCACATGCAAAAGAGCAAGGTTGGACCTATAACTCACAGCATATAAAAAAATAATTTGTGGTGGTTCAAAGATATAATTGTAAGAACTAAAATTAGAGAAACATTAAAAAATATAGGAAAATGTTGTTACCTTGGGTTAGGCAAGGGCTTTTTACATATGAAATCAAAATACAAGCAAAGCAACAGCAACCAAAAATATTAGTAAATTGGAATTCATCAAAATTTTAAAAATTGTCTTTTAAAGGATATCATAAAGAAAGCTGACATACAATCCATAGAATGGGAGAAAATATTTAAATATTTAAAATATTTAAAGATTATATACCAGATAACAGACTTGCACTTAGAATATATGAGTATATATATATATTGAATGGGCTGGGATTTAGCTCAGTGGGTTGAGTGCTGCGCTGCAGTCTCTGGGGTCCCGGGTTCAATTCCCAGCACTGCAAAAATGGGAGAAGGGCCTGGCAATCCACTCCCAAGGCAATCCCGAAACAATCAGCCATTGAAAACCCTATGCGGGTCACTATGAGTCAGATACTGACTCAACGGCACCTAACAACAACAACAACAACATATATTGAATAATAAAAAGGCAGCCTAATTAAAAAATGGGCAATGGATCTTAATAGATCAACAGAAAATATACAAAAGGCCAATAAGCACACAAAATTACAATACTAGTCACTGTTGTTAGGTGCTATCGAGTCCCGTCCAACTCATAGTGACCCTATGTTCAACAAAACAAACTGTTGTCTGACACTGTGCCATTCCTGGCACTATGTCAGTGCTTCTCTGCTATTCATAGGGTTTTCAATGGCTGATTATTTTGAGAGTGGGCTGCTGGCTCCTTCTCCCAAGCCTACAGCACTGGGTATTCCCAGGCGGCCTCCCATCCAAGCACTAAGCAGGCCTGACTCTGCTTAGCTTCCAAGATTAGAAGGGATCTGACACCAGGGTGGTATGGCTATAGACATTAGTCATTAGAAAAATTCAAATCAAAATGACAATGAGGTATCATCGTACTCACTCAGGATCTTATAATAGAGAGAAAATGACAAGTGCTGCGAAGGATGTGGATAAATGGGGACAGAAACTGGAAATTTTCTATTTCCTCTGAGGGTTTAACACAGTGTTACCATGTGATCCAACAATCTGATTCCTAGGAATATACCCAGTCTATGTGAAAACAGGGCTGGGGGATTTAGCTCAGTTGGCAGAGTGCCACTCTGCAGTCTCTGAGGTCACAAGTTTGATTACCAGAAATGGGAGAAGGACATGGCAACCCACTCCCAAGGCAATCCAAAACAATCTGCCATTGAAAACCCTATGAGGGTTACTATGAATTGGGCACAACTCAACAGCACCTAACAACAATAAAATGTGAAAATAGGTCACACAAATACCTGTGTGCTGATTTTCACAGTGCCATATTTTAAGTTAGCTTGCAGCCTTATCACAGTGGCATCTAATCCCATCAGATCTTGGAAGCTAAGCAGGGTGGGGCCTGGTTAGTACTTGGATGGGAGACCACCTGGGAACACCAGATACTATAGGCTTGGGAGAAGGACCCAGCAATCCACTCCCAAAAATCAATCTGCCATTGAAAACCCTATAAATAGCAGAGAAGCACTGACAATAGTGGTTCGCCTGTTGTATGTAAAGTTCCTATGAGTGGGATACTGACTTCATGGCACCCAACAACAACAACAATATTTTAAGCGGTGACAAAATAGGAACCAGTAAAATGTTCATCAACTAATGAGTAAATAAAATATTTTGTCTGTGTAGTAGAGTATTATTTGGCATTAAGCAGAATAAAGTACACCAATATGAACTATGAAAATATTCTTAATTAAAGAATCCTGTCACGAAACACTCATTGTGTATTTCCATGTATAGTAAATGTCCAGAATAGGTAAATACAGAAAGAGAGGTACTAAATTAGTGTTTGTGTAGGGATGAGGAAGGAAATGAGGATTGACTGAGATTAGGGAGAAAATGTTCTTCAAAAATTGAATTTATTTAGGGGAGAAAAAACATGTTTCACAAATCAATGTGTGGCCTTGACATAAACCAAATAATCAACTTGTCAATATGTCTATCTCTCTGTTGTTGTTGGGTGCCATCAAATTGGTGTACAACTCATAGTAACAGGTGAAACACTATTGTCAGTGCTTCTCTGATGTTTATAGGATTTTCATTGGCTAATTGTTTTGTGGGAATGGGTTGCCAGGTCTATCTCTTAAGCCTGCAGCACCTGGCATTCCTAGGCAGTCTCCCATCCAAGTACTAACCAGGCCCGACCCTGCTTAGCTTCTGAGATCTGATACCACTCTATGGCTGCAGGCTACCCATCTCCCTAAGCAGCACTAAGCTGTGGGAACTTACATAAATGTGCAATGGAGCCTCTCAAGTCTCTTGAGTTTATGGCTGCATTTGATGCTATCATTTTCCTGTCCATAGATTTTCCTAAAAAATGTCTTAGAGTTAAAGTCAGGTTTATCATGGAAGTAAGAACTGCCTTCTATAGCCACACTGATTTAACTCATGCCCTAGAACCTGGCAGATAGACAATTCTGGAGCAAGTTCAACTCGAAGAAGAGCAGTTACATACTTCAAGGTTGTCTCACCATTCCCTGTTCACATACTGATTTTGTGCAATACTCTTCATTTGCTAAAGAGAATAGTGAGCAGTCTTTATGAGTATTAGAGAATAATACTAAAGACGTCTTGCACATGTACAGCAAAGTACTGTAGTGTCTGTTCTTTTAAGCCAGAGCCTGGCAGAGTCTCAGGTGCCATTGGTGAGGCCACCAGAGAGCATGGCAAAGCCACTGTCTGCAGGTGAGGCAAATGGTTCTCATTGCTTTCTGCACTTCACTAAAAATAATTGCTCAGCTGAGCCTCATTTATAAAATAAACATTCCCATTCAGCTCAGGTGAAAACAACACACATGCACTATACATTATACACTTATACTCTTGAGAAAATATTTTTGTCACATGAAAATACTCTTTCTTCCAATTTCCTTTAAACCAGTGACCACTAGTTCTAATTTGTTTTTATGACCTCACAAGAAAGGTCAAATTGCATGAGAAAATAATTTTCCAATTTTACTGAAGGAGAAATTTGTTCTAAAGCATATTTCTCAAGCCAAGAAAAATGCTCTTACTTCATATAATCACTAAAAAATATGGGATGGACCTTAGGGTGTATGGAATATACCTTAACATGTATGGTATACACCTCAGGGTGTATGAGCTTTACTTTAGGGTATATAGATAGATCCTTAGGCACTTTATGAGATGGCAATTGTCAGGAAGAATTATCAGACCTGACATGGTTACTGCAATAGTATTGACATACAAAGGTACACTGTCAATCAGAGACCCTGACAGCCCAAACCCAAGAGGCACAATGATCCACAATCTTTTGATTTTCTTTGTTTTCTGCTTGTGCCCTCACCAATCAAAGTAAGTGTAGATATATGTTGAGTTCAAGGCTTAGTATAGTCCCCTTATCCATGACTCAGATTAAGCCATGTAACTTCTTTCATAACTGTGACCCTAACAAAACTGTGCATTATATTTTTTATTTACTCTTCCTATCTTGTCATGCATCTTTATGACCTAAAATTTCCACCAGCTAGATGAGATATATTGAGTAATTACATTAATGTATTCCATTTCTTTTCAATAAATAAAATAGAGATTGAGATGTTCCCAAATATTACTGGTTGTATAGGACATAATTTGAAATATAGCCACCTTACATATTACTTTACCAAATAAACTATCTGCATTTCATACCAGAAAATCCCTAGTCAACTATTCAGATATTGGGCCAACTTATTATTTCAAGCATCAAGATATATAAGAAAAGATCCCTAGATCATAAAGCAAAGACATTGACATTAATTTCCATTCTGTCATCAAGAGCCTTTCTTACTCTCAACCTTAGATCCTTAACTCTAAAGTGAGACAATCATGATGCTAATAATGGTAATCATTGTCACTCATAGATGATATGCCAAGCACTGTTCTAAATCCTTTCCACTACCTTATTCAACACTCATGCCTACTCCGTGAGGCAGGTACTATTGTTCTCCCTGTTACAGAGGGCAGCAAGGTGAAGATCTGGTAGGACACATGGGAAGAGCAGTGTGCAGCAGAGGTGCCTCAGGCCAAAGTCATCTTCTTATACACTGCACTATGAAAAGCTGAATAAAATCCCAACTCCCTCAGGAAGCACAGAGACATGGAGAAACGCCCTCCAGTGGTGGCTCAACAGTAGTGCATCATGAAGGGGATACCATTCTTTCTCCTCCACCCAGCTTTCCTGAAAAGAGTCATTTCCACCCACTTGTCAACTTTGGCAGCTGGAAGGAAGGAAGTGGGTAAGAGAAAGCCAGCAGCAGAGACCACCTACCAACCAATTCAACTATGACTATTTTTTCATGACAAAAGCTACAGAAATCTGCCATTTTTGTGCAGCCTAGGGGCTCCTTGTTATACTGTTGATTTCCCTCAATCCATAAGTCCTTCCACTGGAATCCAAGTTCTCATAAAACATGGAAACACTTGTAACACCTGCTATAAGGATTCTCTTAATTCATGTTAAAGAAAGCTCATTGGATCCCCAGTGCTTGAGGCAACAGGCAAATGATGACATGCAAAATAAGGCTTTGTGGCATTGGAGAATAAGGCTTTAAGACAATAGGAATCTTACTAACATAGAGACTATAAAGACTATTCTGATAGTTCAAAGAATGCAAGCATTTCAGAACTAGGCTAAACTTTGATTAAATGGCAGGTGCATAATTATGGGACAGTCATGGAAACTATGGGAATATCAGCTTCCCCACCTATAAAATAGGAATAATAATGCCTATACCTAGACTTCCCCTACACGTCCGACAGTTTGCCACATTGTGGGGGCTTGCGTGTTGCGATGAGGCTGAGAACACTGCTACTGGTACCTCAGATATGAGCAAGGTTACCTATGGTAGACAGGTTTTCAGCTGAGCTTCCAAACTAAGACAGACAAGGGAGTAGGACCTGGCGAACCACTCCTGAAACAACTAGCCATTGCAAACCCTATGAATAGCAAAGAAACACTGTCAGATATAATGACAGAAAATGAGCCCCCCAGGTTGGAAAGCACATAAAAGACTACTGGGGAAGAGTTGCCTCCTCAGAGTAGACTCTACCGTGATGATGGAAATAGAATAAAGCCCCAGGGACCTCCATTTGCTGATGTGGCATGACTAAAAATGAGGAGAAACAACTGTAAACATCCATTAATCATTGGAAAATGGAATGTAGGTAGTATGAATCTAGGAAAATTAGAAATCGTTAAAAAAGAAATGGAGCATATAAACATTGACATTCTAGGCATCAGTGAGCTAAAATAGTCCAGTGTAGGCCATTTTGAATCAGACAATCATATGGTCTACTAGGCTGGGAATGATAAACTAAAAAGAAATGGGGTTGTACTCATCATCAAAAAAGACATCTCAAGATCTGTCATGAAATACAATGTTGTCAGTGATAGAATAATATCCATATGCCTACAAGGAAGGCCAGTTAATATGACTATTATTCAAATTTATGCACCCACCAATAAGGCCACAAATGAAGAAAGGGAAGACTTCTATCAGCTTCTGCAATCTGAAATAGATCAAACATGCAATCAAGACATACTGATAATCACTGGTGACTGGAATACAAAGGTTGGAAACAAACAAGAAGGCTCAGTAGTTGGAAAATATGGTCTTGGTGACAGAAACGAAGCTGGAGATCGCATGATAGAATTTTGTCAGACCAATGACCTTTTCATTACAAATACATTTTTTCAACATCATAAACAGAGACTATATACATGGACTTCACCAGATGGAACATACAAGAATCAAATTGACTATATACGTGGAAAGAGATGATGGAAATGCTCTATACAAAATATCAAAACAAGACCAGGTGCTGACTGTGGATCAGACCATCAACTTCTCATATGCAAGTTCAAACTGAAGCTGAAGAAAATTAGAGCAAGTATACAAGAGCCATGGTATGACCTTGAGAATATCCCACCTGAGTTCAGAGACCACCTTAAAAATAGGTTTAATGCATTAGACACAAATGATAGGAGACCAGAAGAGTTGTGGCATGACATAAAAGATATTCAAGAAGGAAGCAAAAAGTTCTTAAAAAGACAAGAAAAAAAAAAAAAAAAAA
>VMDO01021087.1:0-36126 GCA_007922755.1 Pedetes capensis
ACCTCAAACTTACATATCCATATCTTCAGTGTAGTATAACAGTAACAGTACCTGTGTATTACCAAAATTTCCTAATTTTCTATTACTTCAAGTATTCTCTAACAACTTTCTGGTCTGCATGAGTTTAGATTAGGACATCATCAGGCACCAAAGTATGTATGTCAAAATATATGGGTGAAAAAGACTTTCTAAGCCAGCATCCCCCCAAAACAGAGGAATTATGCAGTACATAGGAGGCATATGTAAAGGAGTAGTAGGACTTCCATGTACTTATTTTTCTTAATATAAGAAATGAGAAAAATAAAGACTTTTAAAATGTTCAATGTATGGGTTAACACTTCCCTACTCAGTTGGTAGAGTCTTATGAACAAGATATACTAAGGAAAAATTAGCTTTCATAAAGTGGACCATTTAGAGTAGTAACCACACTTGATCATAAATTTTGACCTATGAAATAGTAGAGTGTATTTTTTCACAACTAAGTTTATTTATGGGCTGGGATTTAGCTCAGTTGGCAGAGCGCTGCTCTGCAGTCTCTGAGGTCATGAGTTTGATTCCCAGCACCACAAAAACAGGAGAAGGATGTGGCAACCTACTCCCGAGGCAATCCTGAAAAAATCAGCTACTGAAAACCCTGTAAGGGTTGCTATGAGTCGGACACAACTTGATGGCACCTAACAACAACAACAACAAGTTTATTTATAAATTGTACCTTCTAGATTTTTAAACAAATGAAGCCTTACTCCCACATCATACCTTGATATGTCTGTCAATTTGCCATACTGTGGGGGCTTGCATGTTACTGTGGTGCTGAAAAGTATGCCACCGGTATTACAGATAACAACAGGGTTACTTATGGTAGACATATTCTAGCTAAGCTTCCATTCAGATAGATAAAGGAGAAGGACATGGCTAACCTATACCCAAAACAATAAGCCATTGAAAACTCTATAAATAGCAGAGAAACACTATCAGATATAGTACCAGAAAATGAGCCCGACTTCAGATTGAAAGACACTCAAAAAATGACTAGAGAAGAGTTGCCTCCACAAAGTAGAGTCTACCTTAATCACAGGAATGGAGCAAAGCCCCAGGGACCTACATTTGCTGATGTGGCATGGCTCAAAATGAGAAGGAATTACTGTCGTTCATTAATAATTTGAACATAGGGTATACCTAGTATGAATCTAGGAAAATTATGCATCATTGAAAGTGAAATAGAGCACATAAGCATCAACATTCTAGGCATCAGTGAATTAAAATGCACTGGAATGGTCCATTTTGTATCAGATAATCCTATGGTCTACTTTGCTGGGAATGACAGGTTAAGGAGAAATGGGGTTGCATTCATCAAAAAAGACAACTCAAGATCTGTCCTGAAGTACAATGCTCTCAGTGATAGAATAATACCCATATGAGTACAAGGAAGGCCTGTTAATATGACTATGATTCATATTTATGCTCCCACTACTGAGGCCACAAATGAAGATAAGGAAGATTTTTATTGGCTTCTGCAATCTGAAATAGATCAAACATGCAGTCAAGATGTACTGATAGTTACTGGTGACTGGAATGCAAAAGTTGGAAACAAAGAAGTCTCAGTCATTGGAAAATATGGCATTGGTGACAGAAACGGTGTTGGAGTTCTCATGGTAGAATATTGTCAGACTAATGACCTTTTAATTGCAAATACGAGTTTTCACCAACATAAGTGGTGTCTATACACATGGAATTCAACAGATTGAAAATACAGGGAAGAAATTGACAACATTTGTGGAAAGAGATGATGGAATAGCTAATATAACATGTCAGAAAGAGATCAGGTACTGATTGTGAATCAGACCATTAACTGTTCAAATACAGATTTAAAGTGAAACTGAAGAAAATTAGAACAAAGTCAAGGTATGACCTTGAGTACATCCCACCTGAGTTTAGAGCCACCTCAAGAACAGGTTTGATGCCTTAGACACTACTGACAGAAGACCAAAAGAGTTGTGGTGTGACAACAAAGACACGATTTATGAGAAAAGCAAAACATTATTAAAAAGACAGCAAAAAAAGAAAAGACCTAATTACATGCCAAAAATGACAGTGCAACTTACCCAGAACAACGAGCAGCTAAAGTAAAAGGAAGACATGATGAAATTAAGGAACTAAACAGAAGATTTCAAAGGGCACTTCGAGAAGACAGAATCAAATATTAAAATGACATAAGTAAAGAGCTGGAGACAGAAAACCAAAAGGGAAGAACATGCTCTGTTTTTCTCAAGCTTAAGGAATTGAAGAAAAAATTCAAGCCTCAAGTGGCAATAGAGAAGGATTGTACAGGATAAAATATCAAATAATGCATTAAACATCAAAAGAAGATGGAAGGAATGTATAGAGCCATTATACAATAAAGAATTAGTGGACGATCAACCATTTCAAGTGGTTGCATATGATCAGGAACCAGTGGTACTGAAGGAAGAAGTGGAAATTGCCTTGGAGAAAGTTGCAAAACACAAACCTCCAAAAACTGATGGAATACCAATAGAGATATTTCAACAAACAAATGTAGCACTGGAGGTGCTCACTCACTTATACCAAGAGATCTGGAAAACAGGTACCTGGCCAATGGATTGAAACAGATCCATATTTGTCCCTATTCCCAAGAAAGGAGATATAACTGAATGTGGAAACTATCAAATGATATCATTAATATCACACACAAACAATATTTTACTAAATATCTGTCAATAGCATCTGCAGGAGTATATATAGCCTGGGAACTGCCACAAAATCAAACTGGATTCAGAAGAGGGCGTGGAACCACGGACATCGCTGCTGATAACAGATAGATATTAGGCAAAAGGAGAGAATACTGGAAAGATATGTATGTTTAGGTGACTATTCAAAAGTATTTGACTGTGTGAATCATAACAAATTATGGATAACACTGCAAAAAATGGGAACATCGGAACCCCTAATTGTACTCATGAGGATTCTGTACATGAACCAGGAGGCAGTTGTCCAAATAGAACAAGGAAACACTGCTTGGTTTAAAGCCAAGACAGGTATGTGTCAGGGATGTATCCTTTCACTATACCTTTTCAATTTCTATGCTGAGTTAATAATCCAAGAAGCTGGACTTTATGAAGAAGAATGTGGCATCGGGATTGGAGGAAGACTCATTATCCACCTGTGTTATGCAGATGACACAAATCTGCTTGCTGAAAGGGAAGAGGATTTGAAACATTTACTGATGAAGATAGATCAAAGAACACAGCCTTTAGTATGAACTGTGTCTCAACATCAACACAATGAAAATCCTTATAACTGGCTCAGTAAGCAACTTCATGATAAATGGAGAGAGAGAGAGGTTGTCCAAGATTTTATTTCACTTGATTCTATAATCAAAACTCCTGGAATCAGCCTTCAAGAAATCAAAAGATGCATTCCATTTGGAAAAGCTCTGGCAAAAGACCTCTTTAAAGTATTGAAAAGTAAAGACATCACATTGAAGATGAAGGTGCACCTGACTCATGTCATGGTATTTTCAGTCACATCATATGGTTACAAAAGCTGGACATTGAATAAGGGAGACAGAAGAAGAATTGATGCTTTTGAATTATGATGCTGGAGATGAATATTGAATATACCATGGACTGCCAAAAGAGCCAACAGATCTGTCCTAGAAGAAGTTGAACCAGAGTTCTCCTTGGAAGCAAGGATGGCTAGATTATGTGTTATATATTTTGCATGTAGTCAGGAGAGATCAATCCCTGGAGAAAGACATCATGTTTGGGAGAGGGGCAGCCAAGAAACAAACAAGCAAACAAACAGAAAAAAAAAACAAACAGGAAAACCTCAATGGAATGACAGTGTCTATAACAACGGGCTTCAACACAAATAAGATTGTGTGGCTGGCACAGAATTGGGGAGTGTTTCATTCTGTTGAACATGGGGCTTCTATGAATCAGACCCAACTCAACAGTACCTAACAACAATAACAATCAACCACAAATACTCTTTTCTACATATTGGAATGGAAAATATTATCTAACTTATTTTTAATCCTTCTGAACACAAAGTTTCCATATTCTTTGATCCTTTCTGCTATATATATTAAAATATCACACTTTCAAAATAATTTTTAAATACTCTCAATTAATGTTAGTCAATTTATTAGTGAAAATTCAACCAGAAATAAAATAATTGGTAGAGAGAGTTGAATAATTAGTATCATGATTTAGTATGCTCAGCCACTGATGTAATTCTTTTAATTGGACCTGGTATTTTTTTGTCTGTATGGTATCATTCTTCAACTGTGAAAAACGTTAATTCTAAATATCAAAGTAACCTAAAAAACAGCCTTCAAATGGCAATACTTGGCATTGTGTTATCTTTTGTGCATGATAACATTTCTCTACCTCTGGCTCTCACCCTTCTGGTGGTTATCCAGGATTCACTAATGTTAATCCATTATACATTTTTAAGTGCCCAGAACAGACAATGAAAGAAATAACTATTGCAAAAGTGATTTTAAGAGGAACATTAGGCTGACTGATTTATGTGCTCATTTACCCTGCATGTATTTGATCATTTGATTTGTGGTTTGGTTCTGGATATATTAATTTTCCAGAAATGTTCTAACATCTGCACAGTGAACATAGCAGAGAAAAACTCTGGCCTCATGGCACTTCCATTCATAGTAATAGAGAGATAATGAATTAGTTAATAATGTAAAATATATAGTGTTTGAGGTGCTAATAAATGTTAAGGAAAACAGCAGGGGGGACAGGAACAATGATGGTGGGTGGATAGTACTGTGATTTTAGATAAAATTTTTGATCAAAGAACTGAAGTTGACATAGGAACAAACCATGTGGATATCTGAGGCAAGAGGTTATTAGGGCAAGAAAAAAACGTACAAAGGCCTCACACATATAAGAACTTGGCATGTTCAAAGAATATCAAGGATGGGGTACATCAGAGAGAGAATAGCAGAAGATGGAGAGGGGAAAATATTGTGGGTTTGGGAGGCCACTGTACTTAATGTCTAATATGTTTCTCACAGAGAAAATGGGAGAAACAATGGTGCTTTGAGCACAGAAGTATGATTATCTGCCTTATGTTTTAACAATGAAATGATTATTAGGCTGAGAACAATCTGAGAGGGCAAAAGAGCAGATAGGGAAACCAGCTAATAGATTGTATAATTGTCCAGTCATTAGACAGGACAGCTTGGACCAGCGTGTTGATAGTGGAGATGAAGAATGGTTTAATTCTGGATGTATTTCGAGGGGGAAGCCAAAAAGATGTGCTGACAAGTTGACTGAGGGACATAAAAAAGAAGAAAAGAGTCAAAGATGAGTTCAAGGTTATAGCCCTAATCAACTGAAGTAATAGAATAGCCATTGACTTAGGAAAGACTGTGAGAATAACATACTTTGGAAAAATGATCAGCTCAGGTTAACTCAGTCTTCTGATGTTAGAGATGTCTATTAGTAAGTGCAGATGTTAAAATGATAGTATACAAGTCTGAAGTTTGGGGGGGAGTGGTCCTGAAGAGAAAAAAACTATGTAAGCCATCAGGAGAAGTGATGAGATAACCACTAAGAGGTAGATAAGAGAAGAGATCTGAGAATTGACAGAGCCCCTCTCTTTGGAGGTTAGGGAAGTGAGAAGGAACCAGAATGAGAATAAAGAGAAGTAGACAGAAAAGCATAAGGAAAATCAAGAAAGTGGGGTGTTGAAGATCAATGAATTAATCAATAGTGGCCAATATAGTCAAATACAATTTATTGCTTCAATAATGTAGGCAGTAAGAAGTAGCCATTGTATTTAGTAGCACATGCTAGTTCATATGGTGTGAATATGAAACATCTATCCCCACTCATATGTCTGAACACTTCATCACTAGCTGATGGAACTATTTTGGGAGGTTCTGAAAACTTTAGGAGGAGGAGCCTAGGTGGAAAAAGTAGATCACTGGGGGCAGGCCTTTGAATGTTACACCTGACCCTTGGTTCCAATCTTTCTATCTGCTTCCTGTTGAACATGAGGTGAAGAATTTCCTCTGCCACATATTTCTGCTGGCTTGCAGCCATACCACTGTGGCATCTAATTCTGCTAGATCTTGGAAGCTAAGCAGGGTTGGACCTGGTTAGTACTTAGATGGGAGCAGAGTTGTAGGCTTAGAAGGACCTGCCAATCCACTCCCAAAAATCAATCTGCCACTGAAAGCCCTATAAATAGCAGAGAAGCACTAGCAATAGTGTTTTGCCTGTTGTACATAGGGTTGTTATGAGTCAGATACTGACTTGACAGCACCTAACAACACAACAGGGCTGGGATTTAGCTCAGTTGGTAGAGCGCTGCACTGCAGTCTCTGTAGTCCCGAGTTCAATTCCCAATACTGCAAAACTGGGAGAAGGGCCTGGCAATCCACTCCCAAGGCAATCCCGAAACAGCTATTGAAAACCCTATGAGGGTCACCATGAGTCGGATACCGACTCGACGGCACCTAACAACAATAACAACAACAACACAACAATATTCCTGCTACCATGATGTCCTACCCAAGCATATGGGGTAAATGACTATGGATTTAATTCTCTAGAAACATGAACCAAAATAAATCCTTCCTTCTTAAGTTGTTTCTGTTAGGTATTTTTTCACAACAATGAGAAAAGTGACTAATACAGAAAATGGGTACTAGAGAAGTGGGTCGTTGTTATAGCTAACCCTGATATGTGGTTATTAAGTTGTTGGAACTGGTTTATGGGAGGAATTTGGAAGAGTTTGGAGATGTGAGCTAAACACACCATAGAATGCTATAAGCATAGCTTAATGGGTGAACCTAGTGGATTCTACTGAGAGCTCAGAAGACCAGAATACTGTTAGGAATGTGGACAGTAAAGACTGCACTCATGAGGCTTCGCATAGCAACAGTGATTCTATTGGGAATTGGACTACAGGCCATTTGTTTTACATTCTGGGAAAGAACTTGTCTATACTTTGTCTATGTCTTGAAATTCTATAAGAGGCTGTGTTTAAAGGTGATGGACTAACTACTTTGGCAGAAGAAATGTCAAGACATCCTAACATGCAGGCTATGGTTTGGCTAATGCTGGTTGCTTTTAGTCACATTTACAATGAGAATCCAGAGCAAAAAGCAGAGCCAATATAACTACCTTCTCTTCTGAGTTGTTCTGTCAGGTATTTTGTTACATCAATGAGAAAAATAAGTAGCACATTACTGATAACGTTGAGAAGTGCTTTTTCAATGGAATGATGGAGACAAAAAGTTGACTAGAGTGGGTTGATGAAAAATAAGTAAAAACAATATGGGGACAGCAGATACAGATCTCTCTTTCAAGAAAAGAAGCAAGGACATAGCTCAATGTAAATTAGATGAAGTGGTACTGGGATGTTTGGAATTCTTTTGTTGGTGTTTCTATTCCGAGAAAATAGAAAGTAATTGAATGTGAAGATTTAGGAGGATGGTTGGAGCTGCAAAAAGAAAGAAGAAATGATAAAAGAGTTTCCTAGAAGGTAAGAGAGAAAATGGGCCAACCAGCATTAAGGATTTATATCAATATGTTGTTGTTGTTGTTGTTGTTGTTGTTGTTGTTGTCAGGTGCCGTCGAGTCGAGTCTGACTCATAGCGACCCTATGTACAGCAGATCGAAACACTTGCCGTTTCTGTGCCGGGCAAACGATCTTATTTATGTTTAAACCCATTGTTGCAGACACTGTGTCAATCTATCTGGTGGAGGGTTTTCCTCTTTTGCGTTGAACTGCCACTCTCCCAAACATGATGTCTTCTCCAGGGATTGTTCTCTCCTGACTACATGTCCAAAATATGTAAGATGCAGTTTGGCCATTTTTTCTTCCAAGGAGCACTCTGGTTGTACAGTAATCTTAAATTTGAAATGAGGTCAGGCAATAAAATGGTGTATGTTTCTTCAGATATGTCCAGCTCAGCAATTTCGGATACAGAGAAAGTGGAATATTAGATTTAAGTCAAATTGTGGTTTATCCAAGGGAGTACAATGAAACTAAAGAAGGGCAAGGGGGTTGAGATTACATGTAATAAAGAGATTAAAATGATTGACCATGGAATTTAAGAAGGTGATGGAAAAGCTTCAGGACACACAAAAATATCCCATTTTCCTTCTTCCAAAATGCTATTGGCATTCAGCCTGACATGCGTTTGTTTTATGGGACTACCCCAAACATTACAGGATATTTAATATCTTTGACTCACTTTGCCACAAATGAAAGGAATAGTATGTAAACTTTGACATTTTTAAAGCCCATTGTATTTTCTTCTTCAATGAAATGGATTTTTTCTACATAACTCCAAAGCAAGCCTAGTTAATCTAACATTGAAAGGTTTTGCAAACACACACACAAAAAATTAAATCCAATCATCTACTTATTATATACAGTATAAAATATTCCAAGAAGGAAAGTTTAGGTTGACATTTTGAAATTATACTTCACTGGACACATAAGAATTTCTATCAGTCCTTTAAATTGTTGTTTTATTTCTTAGATATATTAACAATAGTACTAATTTAAATATATTGAGTATTCTTATGTGTGTCTGGGATGTATTTAAGTGATCTTATGAAAACTGGCACAATGCTAATTGTTTTACCTGCATTATCTGATTGATCTTTACACAATGTTCTGCAGTATATATTTTCATTCTCTATCACATAGTGTATAGTATAAAAATGTGTGTGTTACCTGGAGGATGGAGGAATGCTTTGCAGTATTACAGTGTTATTGCTCAATCTTCATCCACATATGTTGACATGGTATAGTTTTAGGCTGCCAGTATTGTCAGAATCTACCTTTTCTCTAGGCATAACAACATTTTATTCTTTTGTCTTTTACTTCCTCAAACTGTTTATACACTTTATTCCTGCTCTTTCTTTTTATATTGATGATTACCATTAAGAACTTAGATTTAAAAACAAAATACAAGCCAACAGAACATATGCCCTCCAAAATATTGTTTAGAACATATTAAACATCAACTGATTTGACAGCTTGAAGAAAATTTTCAACTTTTGAAATGGCATGTCATTAGATAATCAGTGACATTTATTTATAAAAGGACAAGTATCTTTTGCCTCTATGTAGTAACCACCACTATATCCACAGAATATATAGAGAGTTCTAAAAACATCAAAAATGATATAAATGTAATCGTGGTCACTTATGTCCTCTTAATAGAAATTGTATTATACAATGTTCTTTCCTTCTAACTCAATAACCAAAAAATATAGCAATCTATTTAAAGAAGACATTTTCTTGTTTGGTAGAATATTATCATCATACAGCATGTGTACAATATGGTCCTAATTTGTGTCTATATGTGCTAGGCTTAGCAAAGTCATTTTAAGTTTCACTGAATTTATTGGAGAGTTTAACTCTTACTTTTGACATGATTTATATTTTAAGGAAATCTTAGCTTTCTCCTACTTGTATCTCAGCAAAATGATATTAGATAGAGAAAGGTATATGTTCTTATTATGACAGTGTCTTCCAGGGCTGCGGTCCTGTTGCTAGAAGCCTGTCAGAATTTTCAATGTGAATCTTTCTTTTCTAGGTGTTATGATTTAATTTTCTAAGTCCTATTTCTCCACGAGAAAGCTGTGCAGCCACCCTATCCCTTAGAACAAAAACTATATATGTAGATTCCAGTTTCTTTTTCTATATTAACCCTTCACAAAAGTTATAATTTTATTTTAAAATATCATCACGGCATCTGATTACAAATTGGAATTCTGGGTCTGTTTGCCAAACTGCCATCCCGTGAATTCCTCATGTGAATTTATTTATGTTGGTTGATATCAATATGAATTATATTGATATTGATTATTTTATGTGGTCGGGTAAATGCTGCCCCATTAACAAAAGATGTCCATATCCTAGTCCCCTAAACCTATAAATATGCTACCCTGCATGGGAGAAGGGACTTTGAAAATGTGATTAAATGCAAGGACCTTGCGATAGAAAGATTATTGTGAATTATTCAGGCAGACTCAGTCTAAACACATGAAGCCTTAGAAGTGGAAGTAGAAGGCAAAAGAGTGGGTCACAGTGATGTGACAATGGAAGAATAGAAGAAGAGATCCAAAGCATGAAAGAGAACTTGAAGGTGGAGAAGCTCATGAGCTGAAGGATGTGGACCACCTCTAGAATCTGAGAACTGGCATTGGCTGACAGCCATCAAGGCCATTGGAACCTCAGTTCTACAACCATAACTGAATTCTGCCAACAATCTGAATAAGTGAGGAAATAGATTCCCCCTACAGGCTCCAGAAAAGAATGTATTCCTGTTAATGCCATGACTTTAGTAATTTTACCAAGGGAGATCCGTGCTGGAATTCTCACCTGTGGAACTGTGAAATATGTATTTTCATTGCTTTCAGCTGTTGAGTTTAGGCAGCGTTAGTAAACCAGTCCTGTGTGCCTGCTTTGCTAATACTGTATGGATACTAACACTACATGGATGTTTTTTTCTTTGGACAGAAGGAAGGTAGGAGGTATTTTGTGCCTAAGTTTACAAGAAAATAATAGGACGAGAAAAATTACAGAGAAGATGTTATGGTATTTTCCCCTTTCTCTTCAATGAAAATCCTGAAAAACTGGTTTGAAGCCTTATTACAACAGAGAAAATGGAGAAAATTGGAAGTGAGCCAGATACATTTGTGGCAAACACTGTGAGACAAATTGTACTACTGGATGGAGGAAGGCCTGTTTTCTCCCACACTTGACCAAGAGGAAGTTTGATACTTTGAAGGTTAAATGCAATTTTACCTGAAACTGGATTCTCACTTAGGACATTGAATAGGGAAGAATAGTTTTTGTTTTGTTTTGTTTCTGTTTTTGTTTTGTTTTGTTTGTTTGTTTTTTGTGACAAAATCTCACAATATAGCCCATTCTGGCCTCAAACTTTCAATCCTCCTACCTCAGCCTCCTGAGTAGCTGAGATTGCAGGTATGCACCACCACATCCAGCAAAGAGATGTCTTGATGAGACCCCAGAATACATTTGCTTTGGTGATGTAAATGGGCCTAAGAACTATATAGAACACCAACTTAGTGTGATCTTATTTCTGTCCGTAGGATTGTGCCTAGATATATGCACATCAAGTAAAAAGACTACATTTATAATTAGAAAATTTACAACTATTTAATGTCCAATTGCTCAACAAATTTAATGATGTCTATGTAATAGCATACATTCATAAATGAAACCTGAAAAAGTGAATCATTCATCATCATAATTTTTACAATCTGATGAAATGTTATTATTGATAAGCCAATCAGAAGGCACCTCAGTTTGCTAAGTTTTGTGAGTTCTTCACTTCTATTACCAAGTCCAGATGCTCAAAATATAACACAAAAAGGGGATAAGTTGAAAAAGAATTTGATAATAGTAGTTCTGCTCCCATGCAGCTATTGTAATGATGTTATATTTGGAATAAGAAATCCACCAGTGTGGGTATAGTTTAGATTAAATAAATACATTTTATTAAAGCAAGAAATATTTATTTGGAGGGGTAAATTTTATGAATATTAGTTTAAAAAAGCAAAATTACATTTTTTGAATTCATATCAGTGTCAATCAAAGTTGATATGTTTGTTGTTAATTGTTTAGGTACTTTTGTGCTATTAAAAAATTCAGTTATATGGAAGATGTTTTAAATATTCAACAGATTAGCCACCTAGATAATATTCTAAGAGATAGAAAATTCATTCTTGACCCTATGTCTTTATGAAATAGATAAAGGAAAGAAAAATCTGTGAATTACTCAGCCAAATTCATCTCAGTAGCCTCCTATACATTGTGGCCTGTTAGTTTGAGTGAAAAAAATGTAGTAAATGTGATTTCATTCCAGTTCATTTTAGACATAGATGTATGATTTTAAAAAGTTGGAAGTAAAATATTGAACATATTTCTTAAATGTTAAAAGGGTAATGGCGTATTTCAAACCTTTTCAAGAACTCAGTTGGCCCATCTGAGCATGTTTTACATTCACTAGTGGATGCTCATGTGAATGCAGCAAGAAACTTCCAGAGACACAGAAGCTTAGAATCAATTGAACTGAAAGAAAATAAACATTAGATATTTCAGTGCATAGTTTGTGGGCAAAAGAAATAAGTTCTTACCAATTATTACATCATCAAGGTATCAGCATTCAGAGGTCCCTAGGGCTTTACTCCATTTCTGTCATCATGGTAGACTCTACTTTGAGGAGGCAACTTTTTCCAGTAGTCTTTTGAGTGCCTTCCAACCTGGGGGCTCATTTTCTGGCACTATATTGGACAGTGTTTCTTTTGCTCTCCATAGGGTTTTCAATGACTAGTTGTTTTGGGGAGTGGCTCACCAGTGCTTCCTTCCTAGTCTGTCTTAGTCTGTAAGCTCAGCTGAAACATGTCCACCATGGGTAACCCTACTGGTATCTGAGATACCAGTGGCATAGATTTCATCCTCATCGCAACACACAAGCCCCCATAGTGCGGCAAACTGACAGATATGTGGGGTCCATAACATTAGCAGTGTAAAACATCTATTCTAACATGCTTACAAACTTTTCAGGTAAGAAATTTGACGGGGCTTTGTAGAGATGAATTGTCCTTGTTGTCTAATGTCTTTGGTCTCAGATGGAAAGACTTAAATAGTGTTGGGTGAATTGAATGGCGGAAATTCTCTTTACTTACATATCTGGTGCTTGTTCTACACTAGCAAAGGCTGGACTTGATTGTGGTGGAGCCTGCCATCATACACATGATCTGTGTGTGTGGCTTGGACTTCCTCAAAGCATTGTAGCCTCAAGTAGTTGGGTTTCCTCCATGGAAGCCCTGGGATTCAAAATAATTCATTCCCAGAAAATAACGCAAGCAAAGATCCCAATGAAACTCATTGGCATGTGTGTTAAAGAATTGTGAGCATATTTTAAAGCCATTATAACAAACTAAAATGGAACAAAAAAATATGTCGGCCCAAACAAGTAGTATCTATCTATACATATAGAGATGTAGGACAAAAATCTAAATCCAAATTCTCTGCCATTGTTTGCAATTTGTACTTAGAAGATTCTGTGTCTTCATGGGACCAGTTTTTCTTAATGTAAAATAAATGGTTTGGGGTTAAGAAAACACATGTAGAATGCATTGAGGCTGAAGAAGTAAAATAATAAATATGATTTTAGGTCACTTTCAGAAATAAAGCTGTAGATCCTGAAGTAATGCTCATATTATCAAAATACCACTCCTTTATCACTTAATATATGATTACTGAAGATCAGATGGGAGAACATGCAGGTTTGCTTTTATTCACCTTTAGTGAATTTCTAAGAAATTTCTGATATTTTAAAGTAAGAAGTATTACTTCCAAAAATTACATGAGTAGCCTAAATCAGTCACATGTGGAAGAAAAGTAAAGGTGAGTATTTTTATGTCTTAGCAGTTAGGGTATGGATTAACTCAAAGAAGTTTTTTGTTTCTTCTCCCTCAAGGGAGAAGTAGCTGCTAAATGGACCAGAAAGCTCATGGAGTTTTGAATTAAGAGAATATTTGCTGTCGCCCTTTCCAAACAAGTATATGAAGTACTGCACATTTGATTGGAAATGTTTTTTTTATTAGTCATTAAAGGCCAAAGATAGCCTTCTGTTTTAACTGATAACACAAATCCCATGCATTTGTACATACCAAGTTCTAAATGGGGGCTCAATGAGATAAATTGATGAGGAGCCTGAAATTTAACAAGACATAAAAGCTTTGGACTATGACCTTGAGATGTGATTTGGTATTTATGATGTTAAATTACTTGCTTTCTTTTAAACAGAGAAACATCTGGTCTGTGTGGGAGGGATGTTCAATAATGATTGAGGAAAAAACAAGTAAGTGAAGAAGAGAAACTTAAATGTCATCAGAAATAGTATATAAAATCCAGTGCATACTGCAAAATTTAATGCAGGATGTTAAAGTTCACAGAAAGCATAAAGGTTGCCCCCCACCAAGAAGTATACTGTTTCTGTGCTGATGTGAAAGTGCAGGAAGAAAATAAGTATCCAAAGCTGCATAAATATTTGCACCCCCATGAGAGTGTGAGAACTTGTGTGTTTCATGTTATGATTGATAGGATGGCTTTCATGGCCCACTTTGAACTCTTAGCAGGAACTTTGGAGTGTCCTGAGGGTCTGCCTGCCTTTGTGTACCAGGAACTCTGTTTTCTTACAAAATAGTAAAGAACACTGTTTGTACTCCCTTTGTTCTAAAGGAGTATCTATGGTTTGTGGGAATGGAACTTAGTGGAAGAATCACAAACTTTCCTATAGATCTCATAAGAAATACTCAGCTTTATTTTGAAACTTTGGCCATTATTTGCCTTTACCTCTTTTTCTCACTCTTTTTGTTCCCCTTTTCATCCGCCTACACTGCCTCCTCCCTGTACTCCTTCCTCTTCTTTTCCCTGTCCCCCCTGCTATCTAGCTAGGGAGGCAATAGTCTGATCTACTGATAATATGTACATAATGAAATGGGCAGATCCTGGCAAGGGTATTTTATTCTAAAAATTTATTTACTGAAAATAAAAAAAGGAACAAAATGACAGCAAGTCTAAAATACTGTCTAATGTACGTACCTAAAAGCAGTAAGTTCGGCATACTGGAGAATTTCCCTATTAAACAAAAGGTCTTGAACACCGCATTGAAGTTGTATCATCTCAGAAGAATGATATTCCTATTGAAGATATTTTAAATTTCCTGTCATTTATGTCAGAGAAGTTTAGACCTGAAGGTTTCTAACAATATAAGTGTACATGTATGTAGTCTCCAAAATGTTTTAAACATTAATTCATATGAATGTCAAAAAACACAGCAAAATAAACAAAAAAAGTTGAAATTTGCACAGGAGGGATGATGAATTTAAAGCTCACTGAAGTACATAATTTGTTCAAAGCCAAATTTCTATGAAATGCTCAAACTGAGACATCATGTCAGCTTTTTCATATTTTATAGTTTATTTTGGTTTTATTGATTGGTAACAAGTATTTGTATCATGACACACCTACCCAAGCAGAACTAGCACTCAGGACTTCCTTTCCTTGTGTTTTCTCAGTGCTACTCTTCCTGAAACTCCTTTGATTTTCTGAACATTAAAATCACTCTTCATAAAACACACTTTTTGATTGGAAACAAGTGACATTTTGCAGGTACTGAAATTACAAATATTTTACTTCATTCAGATATTCCAGGTAGCAATGCTGATATTTTTCTTCATAGTCTTTCTTAATTGTAATTTCATCTGATAAAATTAGTGAAAGAATAATATTAATATTAAATAATTGTATTAATATTAAGTATTATACATAATATTAATATTAAACAGTATTAAAATAATTACTATGTATTTTGGAATTAACTCTTGTTTTCCATATTTCTAGAATTCTGTTTTTTGTTTTGTTTTGTTTTTGTGGTGCTAGGAGTTGAACCTAGGGCCTCACGCTTGCATGCCTTGCAAATGCTATACCACTGACCTGCACCTCCAGCCCATTTTTTTGTTTTTGTTTTTATTTTTTGAGACAGGGTCTCATTAAATTATGCAGACTGCCTCTGGTGTCCAAACTTGCGATCCTCCTGCCTCTGCCTCACAAGTCGCTGGGATTACAGGTGTATGCGACCATGCCTAGCTAGAATTCTGTTTTAATAGATAGCATACACTCATATATATGTGTGCATACACGGACATATATATTCACACACATACATATAACTATATATGTAAATTGTTTCTCATTTTACACTAGTCACAGCATGTCATATGTATTATATAAGCACATCAAAGTTTATTTAATATAATTTGAAACTAGTTTCATGGAAATGTACAGTTTTCTCAAAAATTATATGTCTGTATGTTTTTGCGCATTAGTTATTTCATTTAAATGGATGTACCCAAAATTGCTTAGCACTCAGAATAGAAGTTTAGTTCAGTTGTTAGAGTGCTGCTCTACACTCTGTGAGGCCCTATATTCCATCCTTAGCCCCGCAAAAATGGGAGAAGGACGTGGCAGTCCACTCCCTAAGGAATCCTGAAACAATCAGCTATTGAATAGCAGAGCAACATTGACATAGTGCCAGGCAGGGCATAGTGTTGGTGTTTCATTCTGTTGTACATAAGGTCACTATGAGTTGGACCCAACTCAACAATACCTAACAGCAAAAACTAATGCTAAACTGTGAGAGTTCAAATCTGAGTTTCACCATTTATAATCTTTGTAACTTTGAACAAGCAATTGAATTATTAAACACTTCAATTTTCCACCTAAAATGAATGTAATAACAATAATATGCCTGTCTCACAATATTGTTTTGAGAATTAAATGAATTCACATACACAAAGCCACAGTTCAGAGAAGGTAGCAGTTACTAAGCACAAAATAAGTTAACTATCATGTCCATCAGTATCACTATTAACATATCTATTTGTAATCCTTATTGATGGATATAAGGGTATTTTCAGTGTTGTTCAACTACAAACATTGTCTCAATGACTAAATAAGTGCCCAGCTACATCCTATATGTGCCAATAGTTGAATAGATTTCTAGAAGTGGAATTGCTGTGTCAATGTGCATATGCATTTCTCATTTTAATAGATATTGCCAAATGGATCTTATATACTTTATATATGCTACCAGAATGCATGCAAGTCCAGTAGTTTCTCGGCACTCAAAACGATCCATGCTTGAACATTTTGGTCTTTGACCAATATTTTTGGGAGTATTCTAGTTCAGTGCTCAACCACTTGCTGGGTACTTGACCATCATGCCTATATGAGATGCCCTGCTTACTCATGATGCTTCTGTGTGAAACAAAGGGGAAATCATCACTTTGTGTTTCAATTTCAAATATGCTGAGCTCATGATCTTGTGGAGGTTTAACACATAACCACACACAAGAAACTTTCTAGTGCTAAAAGTGAAAGAAAGAGGAAAATAATGGGAACAACTGAATTTTTAAAAGGACATTCTTACTAAGTATGTAAGTGGAATACATGTGTCTGAATTAGCCATTCAGAATTATTTCTTACAGTAAAAACATGCTTAGCACTCACACTGATTGGCACTCAACCAACCTTTCAGAATGGAATATTTTTGAGTACCAAGGTAGCATTGTATTTTTTTTGCAAACTCCTCACCAATAGGATGTTATTAGAAAATTGCATGTTTATGAAATAATAGGTGAAATATTTTACTTTTTCTCTTATTATTAATGAAAATGGTATACATTGTAATGCTAAGAAAGAATAATATAGCCAGGTATGGTGGCACACACCTATATTCCCAGTACTCAAGAGGCTGAGGCAGGAGAATGGACATGATTTTGAGGCCAACCTGGGATACATAGCCAATTCCAGGCCAGCCTGGGCTCACAGTGAGACACTGTCTCAAATAATAATAAATATTAGTAATAATAATACTTTCTTTTCTAAACAGCACCTAAAATTAAATTTGTAAAACTTATTTTGAACTTACTGAATTCCCAGAATAAATAGTAGAGGAATAAAGGTAGTGCTTAAGTAAATTCTATATGCCTCATATAGAATGTGAAGAATAGGTTTTATATATGTTCCTCTGGTGAATTCCTTATTTTAAAAATAAAATTCTCACAAGGTAGGTATTTTCATCTCTTTTTAGATATAAGATAACTTGTACTTCAGAATTAATTTCTCCTAAGTCATACAGTAAATATATAGACTAAGAGACTAGGTAGGTCTTATTCTCAAGCATATATCTTTATATTACTGAAATAACCATGAAAACTGAGTGTTTATGTGTGTATGTGTGTGTGTGATGAGGAAGGGAGAGAGAGAATATCATGAGGGGAGTGTTTAAAAAGGTAAACATAAATCAAGGATATATCTCAATATCACTAAAGTAACACTGTGATCATGAACAGTTTAACTTCTTAGAGCTGCTACTTCCATTTATGCAATAGAATCATACTAAATCTACATCATATTTGGAAATAACAGTAAATTAAATAATTGTGAAATGTGCTTTTGAAATTTTCAACTTCCTTGCAAATGTTAACTTTGATTATATATGGCTCAATAACTGAAAACCTTTATTTTTGGGGGACCTACCTGTTTTTACATTATTTTACATTATCTGTAAGTACATTACATTACTTAAGCACTACTTTTTTCCTCTACTATTTATTCTGGGAATTCAGTAAGTTCAAAATAAGTTTTACAAATTTAATTTTAGGTGCTGTTTAGAAAAGAAAGTGTTATTATTACTAATATTCATTATTATTTGAGACGCTGTCTCACTGTGAGCCCAGGCTGGCCTGGAACTGGCTATGTAGCCCAGGTTGGCCTCAAAATCATGTCCATTCTCCTGCCTCAGCCTCTTGAGTACTGGGAATATAGGTATGTGCCATCATACCTGGCTATACTATCATGCTAAAAAGTGGTAAAAGAAATTTCAAATCCTCACAGCCACTCCATGTGGCAGTCACTGTTGTATTATCCTTATTCTACAGGAAGATTTGAGAAGAAGAAAAGCTAAATAACTTACTTTGATCATATATAGCTAATAAATGGCTAGTGGACTTTGCTGGAGAACTGTGCTCTTTCCACTAAGCTGTACTGCTTCTTTGACACTATGAAAGTCATTTTCTCTTAAGGAAATATATTGTTCTGCCCTGTGTGTGGCTTAGCACTCAAATCACAGAACAGGGACCAGGTGTATATAAAACTAATTACCGTTCTGGTGTTCTACAATAGAAACCACAAAGGTGTAACTCTTAATATTTAAGTCACTCATGATTAAAAAATTAGCTGAAAAAGTTGGCATGGTGGAATTGCAAGTTACACAGTGATATCAGGTCTAGCCCAAACTTTCAGCTGATATGACAATTCCTTTTCCATCAGACAGATAGAACTCTATTCCTCTATCTTCAGACATTTGGATACCCTACAGAGTATCTCACTCCATTTTCAACAGTTCTGTCTGTTAAAAATTTATTCTTATATAGGATTGTTTTCTTATACAAGTTCTGTATCCACACTGCCTGCAGCTGTATCCCTGTGGCATCTGATCCCATCAGATCTCGGAAGCTAAGCAGGGTTGGGCCTGTTTAGTACTTGGATGGGAGACCGCCTGGGAACCCCTGGTGCTGTAGGCTTGAGAGAAGAACCCGGCAAGCCACTCCCAAAAATCAATCTGCCATTGAAAATCCTATGAACAGTAGAGAAGCACTGACAATAATGCTTCGCCTGTTATACACAGGGTCACCATGAGTCGGATACCAACTCGATGGCACCTAACAACAACAACAACATATCTACACTATAAAGAGCAAGTTTCCTTCCTATTATTCTTAATAAACCTTCAAACATTCCAAGAAAATAATCATGTTTTCTTTAAATCTTCTCCTTTTTAAGGTTAAATACTCACATTACCTTTCTAAACCTCTTGTTCAGCTTTGGAGCCATCAACATCCTGGTCACACCTCTTCAGATAAATTCTAACTTGTCAACTGCTCTCTTAAATGGTAGTGTCAAAAACTGATCACAGTACTCAGGATGTGCTCAGACTAGCTATGATTGCAGGTAGATACTTGCATCCTTAAGTTTGTGTATGAGATGTCTTCTTAATATCGAGAGTTGTTGTTTGCCCATATATCACAACATATTAAAATGTATTTATAACTTATAAAATATGTATTGGATGCTGGAATTTACATTATTATACTAGAATATAGAATCTGGCAAAAAGGAATTCCATATAGTTGATTTATGTGTGTAAATATCTAAATGACTTAAATATTGATTTTCCCCTTCAACCACAGATCAAACTTTCCAAAAGTCAAAGATTCTTTACTTTAAAACTAATACATTTATGGTTTGCCAGTCAGCAAGCACTTACTTACAGATACTTACTTACAGATACTGCAAGCATCTGTAAGTAAACTCAAATCACGTCAAAGCTGAAACAGACATGGTTACTTTGGTCTGGTTTTATGGCTGATAAAGACAGGAATAGAGAAACTAGCAGAGACATATTTTAAAACAACTGCAAGATATTTCATGAGTAGTGGAATTTTATCCTAGTTTTTAATGCTTTCTCATTGAAATGATATATGGTGATGAGCTTCATTAAAATTCTACAGATATTTATGCAAGATCTACTGTCTGTGAAGTGCTTATGCACAGTACCATAGGGAAACATTAAGACATGAAAAAGATGTAAGTCCTGCCATCACTATGATCTCTCTCAGAAATCCTGAAATTTTTAAAGTAGATTTAGAATCATGAAATTGATTTCATTGCCATTAGATTGTTTATGGGGTATTTGTGGTATTTTAACTTGGAAAACTATGCTTATAAAACAGTATTTTGGGCAACATTTATTGACTATTTATTAGGTACTAAGTGCCAAGTGAAGAGTTTTATGTGCATTTTCTCAATTCATCCTCAAACCAAACTTCTGAGGTAGGTAGAAATAGATTCAGTAGAAATTAACTGAAGCTCTGAAAACATAAATAACTTTCCCAAGGACCATATAGCACTTAAAGACAGAATCAGATCCCAAAATTAAGAGCTTATAAAAGCTCTAGGAATGAGCTTCATCTTTTGTGTGATTTATATATGGCTCCTATATTAATAGACATGTTGGATAACTAGCAAAACGCCACCTGTTTATTCTGGAAAAAAATACTCATATGTATTTTATTAGACTGTTGATTCTTCTCCGGAGTGTGACTTCACATCCTTTGCACCTTTGGGATTCTTATCTTGTAAAATTCACAACAGCTTCTACTGCTGTAATAAAGAATAGCCTGCAGAGTTCATGAATGAGAGAAGAGAGAGAAAAGGAAATAGTGGTAGACTAATAACATTTAGCATCAAATCAAAATACTACCAAGGCTGGAATTCTGCCTTTGGCTTTTATAGGAAATAAATTAATTTCTATTTCAAAATACTTTCAAGTTAGATAATGTGAAATCAAATTACCATCGATTCTCAAATCGAATCGGCACACTTTCGACAGTTTTAGAGGGCTAAAGTTTAGATGCAGATTAGAAATGAATGCAAGCTCACAAAGAGAAATATTGTATGTTCTCACTCATATGTGGGTCCTGAATCTCACTTAAAGGAAGAAAAAATCATATCCATAAATTGATGTGTAAAATGCACAATTAAACTTAGTGAAGAAGGGACAATATAAAGGGTAGAAAGGAGGAGGAAGGGAACTAGCAGAAGGAAGGGAAGATTGCAGAAGGTAGAATAGGGAAGAAAATCAATGTAGAGGGATAAAAGGGAGAGGGGAATCTCAATATAAACAATGCAATTTCATGAGTACATTGGAAAAATAGGGGAATATAACTCAAATATGCATTAGAGTTTTACAATATATTAGTCCTAAGCTCCATAAACCTTGTAAATTGGTAAAAGTGTAACCAAAAGTGGTGTAATAGTTGCATAATGGAAAAAGCCAATGCTGTATTACTCTATACCCTATCATCACTTACCAGTCAAAGGAGAAAGAGTAGCATGCAGACTGGATTCACAATTCTAATCCACATCTGATGTTTTGGCCCTCTGTAACTGTTGAAATGATGTGAATTGGATTGGAGAATAGAATGTAATTAAACATACAGCACTTCAGGCCACATTTAGGCTTACTAAAGGTGTATACACTGAGGATTGCCAACAGGCACTAAGAGAACCGTTTTCTTCATTCTTGATTCTCCCTTTGCACTGGAGGGGGAAGGAACTGTACAATAGCTACATTCTATCCAAAGTGATAAATATCCTCAAAGATAAAATTCTTAAGCAATGAGAAAAAGGTTAACTAAAATTCTCATTCAAAAAGAAAATAGCAATGTTGATGTTCCCATAAATTTTTCACAGGGATTATACATTTTTTCTACCCGCTTGCCATTTATATTACAATAATAAGTCTGTTTCTCCTTAACTTAATGGAACTTGGATTAAAATGTATCCTGTTATTTTAATCAGCATCAATCCTGTACATCATGAGCATGCAGTTTTTCATTTTCTCAACAGACTTTGAAAAAAATTTTAAGCTATAGTCAATAAGAAACCTATGTATATAAAATTGTAATTTATGGTTTATTATATCAGTGTTTAATTATGTATTACATGTATTTTTGTATGGGATATTTACACATAAATTAATCTAGCCCATAGCAAGAGTACCAATGGAATGTTCCATCCAAACATAAGTAGATGGAAAACAAACAGCTGTCGCAAAGACCTTGTTTTTGAGTCTCAGCCTGAGAACACAAAACAGTTTCAAGAACTTGGCTGCTACCCTTATTCACATCTGTTCAGATTGTACTATTTCAACTCAAGATTTTATCACTGTGTGTCACAAAATAGCAAGTAGTTATCTAAGTCAGGACACTTAAAGTGAACACTAAATATTAATTTGTTGTATGACTTTGTCTCTTTAAGTACTGCATTACCTTCTATTTAATATTTAGCAAATCTATTCACAGGGTGTTTATATTTTTAAGAGCTCCCAAATGGATCTGTGTGATTGTGAAATACAAAATTTTTTAAAAAAGAAAAAGTTGTCCATTTGCTGTACTTTAAAATTTGGCCTGCCCACCAGGTTTTACTGGATTTCTTATTTCTTATAGGAGATCCATGAATGGCCTGGTTTTCTATTGCAACCAGTGTATTCTGACCTGAACAACCCCTTAAAACTCTATTTGCCTTTAATTATAACTGAGTATATGGAAAGTATAATTTGGCTTTGCTTTGTTACATAGAAGACAGAAAATTTACGCTGAAGCAGTGTTGGTATTATTCAAGTAAATAAACAGTTTAACAAAATTTCATATGGGAAAATTATATTCCCTACTCAGTTTCTATATATATGCTTTTCACAATTACTTTTCCCCCCTCTGACAAGCAAAACATTATAATGAATATCTCATTGTGAACAAAACTAGGACATATAGATTGTGAGAATTTGGAGAGATATAGTATATCAGGGGAACAATAAGATTGATTAGCTAACTCTGTAGGCAGCTGAAGGACTGAGTTCCAATCACACTGGTCCATCAGTTCTAGTTTTGTTGAGGGAGTATCTCTGGTCTTCTATCCCAGAACTCTGTTCTTGCCCATGTCACATTCATAATTTTCATTATTATTTTGTCTGTATGAAATTTAAATGATATCAAATACTGAAGAATACAAAAATTATCAAATCATACTGATTATAGTAGTCAAGTCTAAAAGGAAAAATATCTCAAACTCTTTTTTGTACTAACAACAACCGCCAATTCTAATTAACACATAGAGCATAACTATTATGCAAATAAACACTATCAAAACTGTATAATGGTTACTAAGAAAAGGAAAGAGAAGAAAGAAGGAAGGAAGGAAGGAAGGAGAAAAGAAAGGAGAAAAAGAAAGAAATGAAAATGAAGAAAGAAAGGAAAATCAGGTAAAAAGAAGGAAAGAAGGCAGGAGAAGCAGGGAGGCAAGACAAAAAGGAAACAGGAGGAATGAACGCAGGCAGGAAGGATATTTCTTCAAGAAAAGCAACTTTCAAAAGCAACTTTCTAGGACATATTGTCTCTGTAATAACTACAACTCTTAATCTATGTTCTGCGTTAAAGGTGATGTAACTTTAAGACCTCCTATGTTAATTCTGCCTCTTCTATAATTTTACATCCTCTTGTCTTAGTTTTATTCTAATAATTGTCAAGCTTTCAATAAAAAGTGCTCTTATTTCAATGTTGTAAACATTTGGAAGAACACAAAAAACCTTTGAAATGGAATACTTGTTTCCGTGTTAAAAGAACCTCCATGAATAGATGCATTAATAAACACTTTTATGGGAGGGGTACCTTTTCAGAGGTTTAAGGCTCTGAGGCTTCATAATCTAGCAAGATGAATCACTTGCCCTGTTTGTGATACTAAATGGAAATCGACGGATATGTTTAATTTATCCTGCTCAGTATTACAAAGCCATTTCCTCATTTGATTTTACTATAGCCATCCTGAAATATTTGCCTTGGTAAGCGAAAGCAAATATTAGGTTTTATACTCCATTTAATGGGATAACAGTGATAATCTAACATCAGAGAACCACATATTCCAGGCTTTTTTATTAAAAGAATTTCCTCCACAGACATATGGACTTTAATAGGTTATCCCATCCTTCACTCTTCAATTCATATTTCTTAAAAGGAAAAAAAGAAGGTGGAACACAAGCAACCTCATATTAAATACATTAGTAATGCTTAGTCTTATGAATTACCTTTAGCTTTTTTCATTCATGAGGGAAAACTTTCCTGCCTCATTAAATCTTTAATGCTATGTGTGCCATTGTTACACATTGCATACTAACTGTAATGTTACTAGCAAACAAACTGTTTCTTTTTCCTGGAGGTAGAATTAAGGCATGTACTCAGGAGAAACAGCTCTTTGTACTGTTTTTTTTCTTTTTCCTTAATGGAGGAAAGCTGAGCATCAGAAAAATGAAGGGCTTAGCTCTAAATCATCTCCAGGAATAGATGGGTGCCGCTCCTTTCCTTACAGTGAAAAATTCCTTCTCTATTAGATACCTGCATTTCCCTGAAGAAAATTTCCCTTAATAGAGAAAGAAGTAAAAAACTAAGTCTGTGGAGAACCTTAGAGAATGAACTAGTCGCACTAAATTCGTTTTTCTTTGTATTGAAAAGGGATACAACTTTCATCTCTGGTGGATATAGTCTAATCCATCCAGTAAGTATAATAATTACATTGAGTAAATTGAAATTATAGTTCGACCTGTGGAAAACCATATTTCTCTAGTCAATAGGATGATGACAGGTTAGTTCCTAAATTGCAGGGGAAAATGAAATGTTCTACAGGCTACATGCCTGCAGCCGTACCATTGTGGCGTCCAATCCCATTAGATCTTGGAAGCTAACCAGGGTCAGTCCTGGTTAGTACTTGGATGAGAGACTGGCTGGAACACCAGGTGCTGTAAGCTTAGGTGAAGTAGCAGAGAAGCATGACCATAGTGTTTCATCTGTTGTACATAGGGTCACTATGAGTAAGACACTGACTCAACAGCACCTAAAAGTAACAACGACAATAGGCTACATATCCAATGCTCTATAAAATTACAGAAATCCATATTATTCCCCAAATAAACTAATCCGAGTCTCAAAGATAAAATCTACAAATTGATTCTATAAACCCCCAAATTTTGGAAAATTATACTTATATACAGGCCATATACCTCACCAATACCATGTGATATTTTGCTAGAATTCTTCGGTGGATGCTAATGGATGGATTTAATGGATTGTTTTATGCAGAGCACCACATGTTCTCATGTGTTTTAGCTCTGTTACTTATGGTTGCCAATGATTCCTCATCAGACTTTTGAAATATCATGAAAAACATTTTTTTCTCAGTCTTCTGATTAGTGAGACATCAGCCAGGCAAACAAAGACAGAAACATTCAAAAGGACAAACAGGTACAGAGATTCTATCAGGAAAATTCTAGCAGGAAAATTAGTTAATTCAAATCTAAGTAGCAGGGTAGATAGATATAACAGGATAGATCAGAAGTTCCCAAACTGTTTCAGTTTGTTGTACTCTTTGTATCTCTGTAATTTTATCATAGTGCCTCCCTGACCTATAGAAATATGTCAGAGTTCCATTTATTAAGGATCTGGGCCAAACAACTTGATAAATATTTATGTTTAACAACTTAGCAGTCATTTAAAAAGATGATATACACAAATTCAGAGACAACATTATAATTTATTTCCATTGTAATTAACCTTAACTTATGGAATATAGTATCTGTTTTGTAATTCTATTGTCCCTCAGTCTGCTGGGGATTGGTTGCATGACCCCCAACAAAACCAAAATCCATGAAAACGCAAGTTACTTATATAAAATGGCATAGTATTTTCATATCACCTACCCAGTCCTCCCATATACTTTAAATCATCTCTAGATTACTTATACTGCTCAATACAAAGGCTACATAAATAGTTGTCACATTCTATTTTTTAGAGATTAATGATGAGAGAGAGGTCTATGTGTGTTTAATACAAATACAATTTAATTTTTTTTTAAATTGAAAGTTGGTTGAGTCCACACAAGTGAAAGCTGTATATACAGAGGCTCACTGTATCTAACTTTTCAAATTTCTGAGTAACTGAGGTCACAGAATACTACTCTTACTTCTTATTCCATACTGATTTTGTACAGTACATGCACTTTAAGAACAAGCTCAACATGTTAAGAACATCCTTAAAAAGAGCATAGCATTATCTTATATTAAAATTGACCTTAAGTCAGTTGGTATTGCAGTGTCTAATGGATATTTAGTCTTAACTACATGTTCTTCAAACAGTCACAGGATCTCATTGCACCTTTGTGAGTTCACTGCAGTGTTCTGGGGTTTTCACAAAATTTGAAACTAGGGATAGAGAGATCATAAAGTTACTGAAACTATAAAGAAACTTGAAAGATATTCTAGATCCCAGACACAGGGGATTGAACCAAGGAAGTGCAACAGCCGAGGTAATAGCTGATGAAACTTTCCCCAACAAAAAGACTGAAGTTAGAGAAATGAACTCATATACTAGATGAATACCTTTTAGGGATGAAACGTTAATAGAAATGCAAAGTTAGACAAGAAACATTTCAAGAGAATAAATTAAGGGACTGATCTCATATAAATTGTTGTTGTTGTTAGGTGCCCTTGAGTCACTGTCTAACTCATAGCGACTCCATGTACAACCCATGAAATACTACTGTCAGTGCTTCTCTGCTATCCATAGGGTCTTCAATGGTAGATTCATTTTTAGGAGTGGGTTTCTGGGTCCTTCTCCCAAGCCTATAGTACCTGGTGTTCCTCAGAGGTCTCCCATCCAAATATTAACCAGTCCTGATACTGCTTAGCTTCCAATATCTGATGGGATCAGATACCACAGTAGTATGGCTGCAGGTTGATCTCATGTAAATAATGAAATGAAAATAATATTATGTTGGATATAATGTTTTAATTTAAAATACAGCATTTGGTTTGACTTAATAATCGAAATTGAGAAAATGATCAAATTTTACCTCTAGAAAGATTCAGATAATGAGACTAACTTTATATATGTTGAGTATTTACAACATAATGGGGTAATCATTTTGGATACAACTCTTATGGGTTCAAGTGTGTCCCTGTAAAATTCGATACTGAAAACCTAATCTCTGTTACTTCAGAATATGTCTGTATTCTGAGATAGGATCTTTAAATCAGTAATTAAGTTGATAAGTCCTATATGACTAGTAAGTATTTTAGAAGAGAAAATTAGCACAGAGATACACAGAGGGAAGACTATGTGAAGACACAGAGAGGAGATAATCATCCACAAGCCAAAAAGGGAGCCCCTCAGTAGAAACCAATGCTTTTGACACCTTGACCTTGGATTTCTAGCTTCCAACAGAAAATAATTTTCTGTTGTTTAAGCTACTCAGTCTCTGGTAGGCTGTTATAGTGGTCTGAGCAGATTAATACAGGGACATGGCATAAGCCAAAATATATAAACTGAGGAAACAGGTTCAATCCAGAGAAGAAAATCTATACAAAGTGATAACCAAAGAGGAGTGATAGTCTTAAAGATACCCACTCACTGAATATAGAATAAGAAAAAAAACACATTTATAAATATGTGGCAAAGCCATAGGTAATGGTATTAGGAAATTTCAGTTAAATGGAAGATAAAGGAGAAAAAAATTTTAAGAACTATCATATACCACATAAAAATTAAGATTAAATTGAACAAAAAAAATTATTGCTTCCAAATATAGTTTGAAGCAATGGTAACCAAAACAGCATGGTCCTGGCATAAATGTAGGAACATAAGCCAATACAACTGTATGGAAAAGGCAAAATAAATTCACACAATTACTGAAAGTCAACTGACTTTTGACAAATGTGCCAAGAACACACAACTGAAAAAGGACAGTGTCTTCAATAACTGGTGCTAGGAAAATTGGATATCTACATGCAAAGGAATAAGCTAGACTCCTTTGTCTCATAATATACATAAAACAACTCAAAATATATTAAATAATTAAGTATAAAACTAGAAACAATACAACAAATAGAAGATATAGAGAAAATGTTCCATGACATTGACCTGGGCAAGGTTTTTAGGATAAGATCCCAAAGACATAGACAACAAAACCAAAAACACACACATGGGATTACATCAAACTAAGAACTTTCTGTAGAGCAAAGGAAACAATAGAGTCAACAAAAAACCTAAAGGATGTGAGAAGGTATTTGTAAGCCATGTTTCTGATAAGGAGTTAATATCTAAAATGTATAAGGAACTCAATAGCAAAACAATAAATCCTCCAATTAAAAAATAAATGAAAGACCTGAATAGACATCCTTCAAAAAAAAAAAGACGTACATATGGCCAATAAGTATATGAAAAATATTCAACATCAGTAATCATCAAAGGAATGCAAACCAGCCAGGTGTGGTGGCACATGCCTGTAATTCCAGCAGCTCGGGAAGCAGAGGCAGGAGGATCGCAAGTTCAAGACCAGAAGCAGTCTGCGTAACTTAGCGAGATCATGTCTCAAAAGAGTAAAAAAAAAAAAAAAAAAAAATGGGCTGGGGCTGCAGCTCAGTGGTCCAGCACTTGCAGAGCATGCAAGCACGAGGCCCTGGGTTCAACCCCCAGTACCTCAAAAACAAACAAACAAACAACAACAACAAACAAAAAACTGGAATGCAAACCAAGACCACATTAAGGTATCACCTTATCCCAATTAGATTGGCTCCTTTCAAAAGGACACAAAACACAAAATAAAATAAAATGAAATGACAAATGCTGACATGAATACAGAAAAAGGAGAACACATATATATGCTACTGATGGGTATGTAAATTAGTATAACCACTAGAGAAAACAGTAATGAGTTTCCTCAAAAAATTAAAAACAGAACTACCATATTGGCTAAATACCACTATTGGCTACATATCTAAAGGAAATCAAATCAGTATGTTGAAGAGATACTTATACTTTCATGTTTATAGTATCTACTTATAATAGCCAAGGTATGGAATCAACCTAAGTGTCCATCGAAAGGAACATATAAAGAAACTATGGTGCATACACACAATGGAATATGCCCAATAAAAATCTGATCATTTGCCGCAACATGGGTGAAAATTGAGGACATTTATATTAAGTGAAATAAGCCAAGCACAGAAGGATAAATACCATGTAATCTCAACATGAAATCTGAAGAAGCTAATCCTCTAGTAGTGAGAGTAGAATAGTGGTTACCAGAGATTAGAAAGAGAATTGAGGAGGGATGGATAGGGAAAGATCCATCAATGGGTACAAAGTTGCAATTGAAAACCAGGAATAAGGTCTTATATTCTTTCCACAGTACTCAGAGGATGGTTAACAATATTGCATGAATGATTTAAAAATAGCTAGAAGAGAGGATTTGAATGTTCTCACTCAAGAGAGAGAAATGTATTAGGTAACATGTATGCTAAATATTCTGGTTTGATTGTTATATGATACATGTTATTGTTTTTAGGTGCAATGGAGTCAGTGTCCAACTCATAACAACCCTATGTACTACAGATGAAACACTATTGTCAGTGCTTTTTTGCTACTCATAGTGTTTTCAATGACTGTTGTTTGAAAGTGGGTTGCCAAGTGCTTCTCCCAAGTCTACAGCACCTGGTGTTCCCAGGCAGTCTCCCATCCAAGTACTAGTCAGGCCTGACCCTGCTTAGCTTCTAAGATCTGATGGGATCCGATGCCGCAGTGCTATAGCTGCAGGCACATGACGCATACATTTATCAAAACATCACACTGCACATACCTATGAGCAGGGCTTCAGACCCATGAAAGCATAGGTTCAAGTTTGAGTGTGGGTTCACATATTAAAATTTAGAGTTTGAAATCTCTTTGGGTTCAGGCTTAAAATTTCAGTCCTGTATATAGATAAATTTGTTTTTTGATTTTTAAATACCTAATGATTAAATCCCAACATCTGTTAGGATATCATGCTATGGGGGTTTGTGTGTTCATGTGATGTTGAAAGCTATGACACCAGTATTTCAGCAGGGCCACCTATGGTGGATAGGTTTCGCTGAGCTTCCAAACTAAGACAGACCAGGGAGAAGGACCCAACAGCCCACTTCTGAAATAATTAGTCATTTAAAACCCTATGAATAGCAGAGAAGCACTGTCAAATATAGTGCTGGAAATCAGCTCTCCATGCTAGTTCAAAACACAACTGGAGAAGAGTTGCCTCCTTAATGTAGAATTGACATTAACAATAGGAAAGAAATAAAACCCCTGGGACCTCAAGTTGCTGATGTGGCATGACTCAAAATGAGAAGAAACATAGTAGCTACAACAATGGGCTCCAATATAAAAGGATCCTGTGTGTGGAACAGTATTGGAGAGTGTTTCTTGTGTGCTACATAGAGTCACTATAAGTTGGACCTCACTCAGTGGTACCTAACAACAAAATGATTAACACACACACACACACACACACACACACACACACACTAAAAGCTGAAGCAGAACTCAATTTTTTGCAGGGTTCAGATTCAGGTTCAGGTTCTGAGAAAATGTGACCTGGAACTGGTTCAGAGTTCTGATTCATGTATGGTTTGAAGCTCTGCTATCTAAACAGAAGATTTAAACCCAAACCTGAACTGAACCTGAACCCTCTAAAGGTTAACATGCTAAACCCACACTTGAACTTGAACCCAGTTTTTCATGGACTTGAAGCCCTACCTACAAGTATTATGTGACAATTAAAAATAAACTTTTAAAAAAAAGGTCATCAGTATTGCTATATGAAGTTGACAAATGACATTTCAAGAAATACTTTTAATGGAATATTAAGTATGAATAATTGGATGTAGAATTAAGGCGAAATGGACAGATAGAAACAAAAAATGAGTGCAACTAATAAATAATCATAAATAATAGCCAAATGGGGCAAAATAATTAGTAATGATTGACAGCTCTATGCACATTTGAATGGAGAGACTGAGGTTTGGGAGACTGAAGGATTTATAGGAGTTTACAGAAGCCAGGGCAAGAAGGAGCCAAGCAAAGGTGGCATCTGGTATATGGAGGAGCAGATAGATGGAGAAGAGGCAGAGAAGTCCTTATCCAAACTTATATGAAAAGATAGCTTATGCTCTGGGTAGTCTCAAAGCCCTCACCAAAAAATGTCCCTCAAAAAGGGTGTTTTCTTATTAGTTGTGCATTGCAAAGCCTCCTGTACAATAACATGTACTCTTTGAGGAAGGCATATTAGCTGGAAACATAAGAAAATGTTTGATGTGGTGGTTTATGAAGCGATTGTTTTATGGAGTGGAAGGAAAAATAGAAGCAAGTTATTTTAACAGGTAATAAATTGTTATTCCTAGGGGTGTGACCTCTAAATTGCAGTATGGTATCCTAAGCAATCCTTTTTAAAAATTACTGAAATCACTACTTGGCTAAGTGATTATATACATGTGATTATAAATACATACCTTTAGGGTGAATGAAAAAGACAATAATTCTAATATTGTGCAAATGGGTACTTGCGGCTTAGAGGAAAACATCTGGTAAGTGTATCATGCACATGCTTAAAAAGGGCCTGTTTTTCATACAATTTAGGAGGAAATAAAGCGAGTCCACTCATGAAAATTTTTAGAGGATTTAAAAAATGTTCTAATAATGCCAAAGTATGAGTATCAAGGGCTGGGATTTAGCTCTGTTGGTAGAATGCTGCACTGCAGTCTCTGAGGTCCCGAGTTTGATTCCCAGCACTGCAAAACTGGGAGAAGGACCTGGCAATCCACTCCCAAGGCAATCTCGAAACAGTCTGCCATTGAAAACCCTATGAGGGTCGCTATGAGTCAGATACCGACTCAACGGCACCTAACAACAACAACAACATGAGTATCAAAGATGTATGAAAGAGTTTTGGAAAAAAAAAATCAGTTGACAATTTTTGAATGAAAACATAGGTTATCATTATTAATACTACTGTTATTATCCCTGAGCAGAAGACAGAAAATTAGTTCTATTCCTTGGCTCATGTTTTATATTATAAGTGATGCGCATAAGGCCCTTCCTTCTCTTTTCTATATAATTTGCAGCCGTACCACTGCAGCATCTGATGCCAACACCATCAGATCTTGGAAGCTATGCAGGGTCAGGCCTGGTTGATACTTGGATGGGAAACTGCCTGGGAATACCAGGTGCTGCAGGCTTGGGAGAAAGACCTGGCAACCCACTCCCGAACAAAAGCAATCAGCATTGAAAACCCTGTGAATAGCAGAGAAGCACTGACAATAGTGTTTCACCTGTTGTATGCAGGGTTGCTATGAGTCCAATACTGACTGAAGGGCACTTAATAACAACAACTTTTCTATATATGTATTTGCTCCTTTTCCTCCATTTCTACCTTTCATTCCCCTCTGATATTATGTATTATGTGGCTCTGGAAATATTTTAAATAGGTATATTGTTGTGGTGGTTGGATGCCTTTGAGTACCCTCATAGGGTTTTCAATGGCTAATTGTTTTGGGATTGCTCCAGGAATGGATTGCCACATCCTTCTCTCATTTTTGCGGTGCTGGGGATTGAACCCCTGTCCTCAGAGAATGCAATGTGGCACTCTACCAACTGAACTAAACCCCAACCCATAAATAGATACGGAAACTACATTAACTTATCAAATATTATAAGTGAGCATGTATATGTCATTGATAATCTTAAAACCTTGAATGTTCAAATTGCACACACTTTGGCTTTTTATTAGCAAAATAGAAAATTATGGTTAAATCCAAATTTTATAGTTGGATGTATATATTAATAGGATAAATTTTAAGTTGATAAATTTTCTTTTATTAGATAAACATATTTGTGAAAAATAACATAGTAATGCAAATTTTAAATTATAAAAATATATCTGGAAGCTCAGAAAAAGTTTCAGAATATTATAGACCTGGGTCCCAATGTTCTTCACAAACATGTGTACTTTCTAATGAATATTTTTATTAATTTAGAAAATTCTAAATGGTTCAGTCCTCTTTGAAATATATAAAATATTTTCTGCTGCCTTTGTAGACTCTTCTTATTCAAAATATGTCTCACTGATTTGAACAAGCATATCATGTGACAGTTTTGATGCTTACCTTAGTTGAACCCCAAATTTTTATATAGATTCACCCCTCATTACTCACAATAATGCCAAGTGCTATAGTCCAGACAGATATTTATTATTTTGTATATGGAAAAACATTAGAGTAGGGCCATTTCTCAGTGGATCAGGGGAATAAAAGTTTTCTGAATTTCAGTTCCTTCTAGAACACCATGTAATGAGCTCTTAGAAGACATTGGGAGCTGCAATTTCAAATCCTGCCTAATCAGCCATAGCAAGCTATGTGCAGTCCCCATGGAGCAGCTCTGAGGGGAAAGAGGACTCCTCCCTCTCCATCCCGGGCTCCCAGGAATTGCTTTTTGATCAGGGTATGCCATGAAAGGGCACAGAGAGCCAACTGCAGCAAGGCTGGGTCTCTCCATATAAGCACAAAGCAAACAGCAGAATACAAATCAGCAGCTTTGTTTTATGAATGTCTTTATTTACAATGCTAGGATGGAATTTTAAAAACAAGGACTACAGTATTTGCATTGGGTCTGTCACTCATAGCTTCATTTTGATTCCTATCCTTTTGACAATTTTGCTTTCCCCTCACCCTTGTTTAATATTTCTACAAGGTTACTGTCCATGTCAGAAAATGTAAACCTCAAGTATACATTGTACAGGGGTAGGCACATACATTAAGAGAAAATAAGTTTAATTCAAAAGGGAATGTTGACATTCATTGAAACTAAGCTTATTTGACTATACAGAGGAAGGATACCTTGTTAGATAGTTTTGATGAACCTTAATATAAATTTTGCTGCTAACCTTTTTTTTTTCTTTGACTAACAATGGTCCCCAGGCTGATCTATGTAAAGTGCCTTTCAAATGGTGAGATGACATTGTTGAACGCATTCAGACCCACAGAAAGTGACCTCAGGGATGGATAGAAATCTTCCAATTTTGACAATGATCCTTCTTTGTTTAGGAATCACAGATCTCAGACGGTAGACTAAGAAGATGACAGGAGGGAATGTGTTTGATTTCGTAGAACTTAAGCTATTTCAGCAAGCCTGCAATGCTTGGGGAATAATACATGAATTTATATTTATGCCAGGCTTGCCATTGATGGGTAAGGTTCATACAAAGGTTACTCCTAAAGAAATGTCTGTCGTCCCCCCTCTGCACTTCTGCTTCTTCCAAATACTGCCCTCTAGAATAATAAAATGATTTTAAAATGATAAGTAAAATATGATTTAATAGCCCAGCTCCTATGCTGTAGTGATTATGCATCTCCTCTCTCTCATAGCTCCCAGCAGTAGGAGGACAATTGACATTTACCATCTCATATGACCTGGAGGAAGAGGAAGACGCAGAAAACATTCTCCAGCTGATGATTATCTTAGAGGTACAGTATTAAGCACATCCCTTTTCAACCATATTATATCCTTATGTTATTTGAGACTACCCTTGCCATTTTTAAACCTGGTTGATTTGACATTGATTTACATACTACTAGGTAAAAATATACCTTAAGAATTTTGTCCCACCCCAATGTTTCACTCTGAGATGTATCTAGAAAACTATGAATATTCATTGGGTCCTAATGATGCAAGAGACCCTTAGATCAGACTTGACATTTTAATTTAAAACACGTGATCATGAAGCCAGGCGCGGTGGTGTATACTTGTAATCCCAGTGGCTGGGGAGGCAGAAGCAGGAAGATCATAAATTTGAGACCAGAGGTAGTCTGTGTAATTTTGTGAGACCCTGTCTCAAAAAAGTCAAAAAAAAAAAAAAAGAAAAAAAAGAAGAAACATGGTCATGTTTCTGAGATTGTAAGTATGATGAAAGTGTTTAGGTAAATGCTGGGTCTTTTAGGGGGTTGAGGGCAGTACTGGGAAAATAAACCCAGCACCTTGTGCACTGAGCTCCACTTTCACTTCCATTTTTTATTTTTTTAATTTTTTATTTTGAGACAAGGCCTTGCTAGTTGCACAAGCTGCCTCTGGCCTCAAACTTGCAATCTTCCTCCTCAGTCTCCCTGTAGCTGGGATTATAGGTGTGCATCACAGCATCTGGCTATGAATGCTGACTCATGGTTGTGTTTTTTTCATTTTCCTTGCTGCTACATAGATTTTTATGGTCTACTTCCTTGTTTGTATTGGGAAGAAGGAAATGAAAAAGAAAATTTATTCATTGAACTTTAGTCAAATCTTGCTGGTAGCCTAAAGTTATCTTCTGGGCCCTGCCCACCCTTTCTTACATCCTTCCTCTCCAATAATGTGTGTTCTCCACCCAATCGTCACATAAACTTCCAGGGACACACTTGCATGCATGTTCATGGCTCCAAGCATAGAGATCTAGCACCAGGCTCTGTTCTTAATCTTGAACCTTTTATGCACATCAATCAGTGGCAAAATAACAAAATTCTTTCCTAAAAAATGAATATTTTCCAGAGTTGGAAGAGTGATCTGGATTTCATATATATACAAAACTACATGTATATCTTGTAATTCTTTGAAGATAAAAGGGTTTTTCTAAGTGTAAAAGTTTGAGAAGTTATATATCATTAATAGGCATGAACTAGGAAGGACGAAACCAATAATGCGGGTGAGTCTATATGACATTCATTGTGATTCCATTATCCTAGCGTGAACACTAGTGCACAGATTTTTTTCTTGTTTGATTTTTCTTCATATATGTTGTTGTTGTTGTTGTTAGGTGCTGTCGAGTTGAGTCTGACTCATAGCGACCCTATGTACAGCAGATCGAAACACTTGCCGATTCTGTGCCAGGCAAACCATCTTATTTATGTTTAAGCCCATTGTTGCAGACACTGTGTTAATCCATCTGGTGGAGGGTTTTCCTCTTTTCCGTTGACCTGCCACTCTTCCAAACATGATGTCCTTCTCCAGGGATTGTTCT